>CAUYSK010074910.1:0-10910 GCA_963575035.1 Avahi laniger
AGTATAAAGACGTGTTAAGGCCTGCTTCTTACTCAGAGAGAAAAGTCCCAGGTGGTGGTATAGACACTTTACAACATGTCTGCTAAAAGTCACCTCATAACCTGAAAATATCATAAACATTTGAACTGAGACTAAATAAAATGTTTAATTTCTACTTGCCACTCTGCAAAGGGTTGCCTCTAGAAGACTAGTTGTGCCCAAATTTTATCAAGTATGTGGATCACCTAGAGGGCTGGTTCAAACATGGTTGCTGGGCCCCACCCCAAGATTTTTAAGTTCAGTAGGTCTGAAGTGGAGCCCAGATAGTCACATTTCTGGCCAGGTGCAGTGGCTCACACCTGTAACCCTAGCACTTTGGGAATTCTACACAGAAGGATCGCTTGAGGCCAGGAGTTTCAGACCAGCCTGAACACTAACAAGAACCTGTCTCTACAAAAAAAAATAGAAAAATTAGCCGGGCATGGTGGCTTGCATCTGTAGTCCCAACTACTTGGGAGGCTGAGGCAGGAGGATCGACTGAGCCCAGGAGTTTGAGGTTAAGGTGAGCTACAATGATGCCACTGTACTTTGGCCCCAGCAATAAAGCGAGATCCTGTCTCAAAAAAAAAGAATTCACATTTCTATCAAATACCCAAGTGATACTCAGGCTGCGGTTCTCGGAACCAGACTTTGAGATCCACTACACTAGATTCCCCAAGGCAGAGCTTATATTCGTGCTGAAGAAAAAGCTGCTTGAAGTAACTTTTTTTACTTAATATCAAAGCATAAGTTTTTCTTTGGCTAACTGAGAACTAAATGCAAATTCATTATTCTATTCTGCTTTAAGGGGTCTTGCAAAGTTGAAGAGATTCTAAAAAGTAATGAAGAATATGCCCTTAAACCCCACATTTTATAAATAGAATTTGGATTTCCTATTAAGGACCAGGTTGGGCAAACAAGTTTATTTCTACTTCCTGAAACTCCACTAAAATATGGCTAAAAGAATCAGAGAAAACTCAGAGGACCAAAACAAACAAACAAACAAACAATAAACAGGAGAACCACAGCAAAAATTAAAAATAATTTTTAAAACTTTTAAATTATTTAGCCTTAAAAGGTAGGAAATTCTGACATATTCTTAAAGACATTAGGCTAAGTGAAATAAGCTCATCACAAAAAGACAAATATTGTATGATTCCACTCTAGAATAGTCAAAATTCATAGAAATAGAAAGTAGAATGCTGGCTGCCAGGGGCTATGAGAGGGGGGAGGAGAATGGGAGGTTGTTTAATGGGTAAAGAGTTTCAGTTTTGCAAGATGAAAAACGTCTGGGATTGGTTGCACAACAATGTGAACATACTTAACACTACTGAACCGTACACTTAAAAATGATTAAGATGGTAAACTGTATGTGATATGTATTTTACAACAATTTAAATTTTTTTAAAAAAATTAATTAAAAAGAAAAGGAAAAGAAACAAGAGCAGGCGACAGTTGCCTACTAGAATTTTGGAACTAACTTGGCAAACTAGAGAATGCTGGAACCTAAGACTGGGTGAGGGGTCAGGGAGAGGAAGCCAACAAGAAGCAAGATCACTTCTGTATCACAGAGCACAGAGGACAGAATCTGAAGACACTGGGTGTCTGTGAAGGCTGAGGAGGGGTGAGGATTGGTTAAATGGCTGAATAAGGAGCTAACAGCACTGTCCACCCTCCCGCCCCTCCTCTGCTTTCCATAGGCAAGTAACTGCTCTTCCTCATTCCCAGCAGACGATAGAGAAGTTTATATCTGGAGAGGTTTGCATAGCTGATGGTGGGCACGAGGTACTATACTGAAAAGAAGGGAACTGATTCTGATCTGAGTATGTTTCATGAAAACAAGGAGATAAACTGAGAAACAGGAACATACAGGATCCAGTAAGCAGAAGGGAACTGACATATGCTCCCACCTCATCCACTCCAGCGGCTTTAAATACCGTCTCTATGCTGATGATTCTCAGGATAATGATGAAGGGCTAGGATGGCTGTGGTTCAGCAGGTGTAGAGGCCAACCAGGTCCAATTGAAACAGGAAATCAAAGACGTACAGAAGGAAGTCCCCAAGGAAAAAGAAAAAAACTGACAAATTATCTAATGTGTCCGATTGAATTGAGAAAAACTACACCTCTGGCAGAGAGTCTGGGAAATAGTAGTTTCAGAGAAAACTAGGCAATTGAAAATAGTGCAATCAGAAGGTTGAACAAGAAAGGAAATAAAATCATAGAACACTATGTGGCTTAACCATAAGGAATACTTATGTAGTCATTACAACGAAAACAAGTATTGATATAGCCAAAAAGTGTAATATGACTCTTGTGCAGAAACAAGAAAGGGAAGAGTGTACGTGTGCATTTCTGAATTTGTGTATGTATCTGTGTATGTGTAGTGGGAGCATGAAATATGAACAATAAATCCTGATATTCCATAGCAGGAAGTCAATGGAAATTCTAAATTGGAGAATCAAGAAATAATAACATATATATTATTTAGAAATATGTCATCAAATAGCAAGAGAAATAGCCTATATAATTGAAAGCACCTCCGAGAAATGGGAATGATATATATATACATATTACCTTGGTTAAATTAAGGACCATAGGTTATAGGCACCCCCATATTTCATACAACTCTTTGCTTTATTTCTTGGCTTAGGGGACCATATAGCTGAGATTTTCTGGTTACTGTTTAGTGGGCTAAACGTTGAGTGGGAAATCTTAAGCCTCCATCTTCAGGTTCTACGAGTTTTAGAAATCAGAGGCTCTTAAGACAGACAGCCACTTTTTACAGGGAAAGACCTTCACGATATCCTATTTATTATTCCATTTAGGTGAATGTTTATGAAACTTGCCTTTGTTTTATAATATTTTGTTCTAAAAGTGATTTCTTTTTTTGGCTCCTTGTTTTCTCTCTCCTTTTTGGTTACACCCTTGTCACTTGTGAAATGAGAAGATTCCCAGGTGTAGAATTCTCTTGCTAATCAGCGTCCCTATGGGGTAGGATGTTCCATTTTTGCTTGCAGTCTTCCTAGAGCAAATGTGTGCTTTATTTGAAGAACAGTTTACCATTTACCCTGCCTCAGGGTCATAGTATCTTCTGTTTGTTGAACTGTATGGTCTACTAAATTCTGTTTAGTCTTTCTCTTGCCAACAGAAACAAATTACACATCAAAGCACAAGGGGATACTTGGGGTGTTGCAGCTACTTTTTATTTACCATTTTAAAGGTAGACCTACATTTTCCAACTCTCTTTTACTGCACGAGTTCTAGAATTTTAAAAAACACACATAAGCTAGGCCTACATGGCAGGCATGGAGATGAGTGCCATTTTTAGTGAACATTTAGATCTTTCTCTCTGCTGTACATTGTGCATTAATGTTTTTATTCATCTGTGAGAAGTCTGGTGTCTCTTCCTCTTCTTATCAAGCCACCAATCCTATTGGAGTAGGACCCCACCCTTGGGACCTAATTTAACCTTTATTACCTCCTAAAAGCCCTATTTCCAAATACAGTCCCATCAGAGTTTAAGGCTTTAACATACAAATTTGTAGGTTGGCGGCAGGTGTGGGGGTGCTCAAGTAAGTCCATAGCACTGTCCTAGGCGGGCTCTTTATCACTTCTTGCCGGGATTGTCATCTCCTAATTAGCCCTCTTGTCTCCAGTCTTTCCCATTCTAGTTATATATTGTTACTTGAGAAATCTTTTCTAGGTACATTTCTGTTTATGTCACTTATTACTGAAAAACAAAACAAAACAAAATAAAACGAAACTCCAATGGCTTTCTATTTCCTGGAGAATAGAAGCAAACCTCATTATCATGAAATTCAACGACTTCCGTAATCTGATTCCAACCTAATTTCCCATTTTTAGCTCAAAGTCCCCATCACACTATTTATATTATACTACAGCCAAACAGGAACACTTGCTTTTCTCTGAATGCACCTTTCAATTTCTTGACTCCGTACTCCCACTTACTGTGTTTGCCGCACTTGGAGACCCTTACCCATCTTCCCCATCAAAAATCCTACCTCCTGGTCAAACGCCACTTCCTCATGAAGACTTCTTTGATCCCTTGGCCAGAAGTAGCTACTCCCTATTTTGTGCATTCTTCTGAACTTATATTATAAATTTTTATTATGTTTGTCTGTGGAATTATTTGGTCTCCCTCTGGAGAATAATCCACTAGAAGAAATGGATCATAGCCTGGCTTTGCACACAGGGTATAGCAGGATCCTTAGAGAGCCTAACACTTAGCAGACATTCAGTGAGTATTTGTTAATATGAGCCATAAATCAATTAATGAGAATTATATTATTTCATAGTCAAATGACATAAAATAATATTCAATTAGTGATTTTTAAGCTATGTTAATTGGAGCCATATTTTATTCCATACCTCAGGCTTTGACAAAATATTTCATTTGAAGAAAGAGTTCTATTGCTAAATATTTTAAACCACTGATTTATTCAATTCCTTCATTTTGTAAATGAGAAAAACTAGTCCAGATGGAGATTAAAAATGACATTTCCAAGGTTTCCCAACTATTTAGTAGCAGAAACAGAATCAGCAGAATATATATTAGATATAAACTGTATCAACTGGAAAGATATATTTGTAGAGCAGCTTAGTGACTTCATCCTATTCTAAGACATCACCTTGCTACTGGGAAAATTAAGATAACATCTGAAAGAAATCATTATAACTCAGTGAGGACATCTAAGGTTAAATTTTGTTAAATCATTTCTCGTAGGCACTGTTGGTACTTCAGGAAAGATTTCATTTTTTCAAAAAATGTGTTATTCACCATGGATCCTAATAGAATAAGGCTGTTGTCTTAAAAGGCTGGACACAACCTAAGAAATCACATAAACTCTACAAAATGTAAACAAGTATTGAGTGAAGATTTGAGCATATAGTATTCCCTCAGGTTTTCAGGGACTCTATTAAAAGAAGATCATGCACTAATTAGAATAGCATATCTACTGCTTGTGTGTGCTTGCATATATGGTAAAGTTAATGTTATAATGGCATTTCTAGCTGTTGCTAGTTTTTGAATTTTTTTCTTTGAAATTTCTTAAACCAGGCCCTTCATAAGTTCTCCAAAAAATGAGGAAGAATGAAAGAAACATGGAAAGCTACCAAAAGTATTGTTTTTGCGGCAATGTTACTTTACAGTAGTAGTTCACTCTTAGCAGCACAGCCTGACAATGCTTATCTATGTATTTAAATAGAACCTGCCACTTAAAGAACTAAGAGCTCTGGGAAGCATGCCTTTTTTGGCACAAAATAATCCAGGAGGATGTGAAGCTATTGGGAAGAGAGTTGAAACCTCAGTTTATCATCAATAAGAATAATAGTATGTCCAAGATGCTACTTCCTGGGCCAATTTATACATTTAGATTAGATTTCCTATTTTTGGAACAAATCCCAATGAATCAAAAATATTAATGCTGAGAGTTGCACTAAGCAAATAAATAAGCTTTGAAAGATATTTGAAATGCAACCATTCTCCAGGATTAAAAAACATGGAAAGTTACCTGTTTGACATAGATTAAAGAACATTTCCTTTAATATCTGCAGAGGCTCCCTGAGAGAAAATTCATCCATGAAGCCAACATTATTTATAGCAACCACTTTGGGCAAGGCACTGTGCTAAGAGTTATGGTTACACAAAGGGACGATTAGGATGGAGGTAAAATATTCTTGTCTTTATATTCTGGTTGGGGAGACTGCCATTAAACAAATACATAGGAAACAAATTACATAATTATGAAGAGATACAGAATGGTCTGAGAGAATACATGCTGGGATACTTAATTCAAAGGTGAGTGGCAATGTGTCCTCTTTGTTGATTGCTGGTATTGGGCATAGCCGTCATTTGCTATTAAACAGAGCCTGAGAATGTTATCAGCAGGGCTGCCATAGGGAGAGCAGCTGATTCCATTATGCAGATCCTAGGCTCAGAGCCAAAGTCGCCCTCCAGCTCCCCCCAGCCCCAGCTCCCTCTAAACACATCTGTCTCCCCACAGAGTGCAGGGCCCCTGTCTGGTCCTCCCAGCTGCTTTATTGCATAATTGCAGGAGCCTCTGATTCTAGAGGGAAGTGGGACAGACAGGTCAGCATTAGTCATGAAAAAATACTTGACGATGTGTGGGTTTTTTTTTTTTTTTTTTTTTTTGCTCTCAAGCTGCCAATGCTTTATTCATAAAACTTCATAAATATATTTAAAACAATTTTTCTGGATCGTATAAAAAAAGAAAAAATTGGAAACATTCACAATTGTATTTATCAAAAGCTAATCTTGGAGGGGGAGGAGGGGCAAGGGCAACATATGTAACCTAAACATCTGTACCCCCATAATATGCTGAAATAAAATTTAAAAAAAAAGCCAATCTTTTCTCTTTTCTTTTTTTATATATTGATGAATTTGTTAGAGGAGCTTCATTTTTACAGTTCACGTTTATTGCTAATGTAACAGGAACCTAAACATAGATATCTCTGACCTACTCTTCATGTATTTTTTTGTTGTGGATTTTTATTTTAGCTAATTAGAGAGAGTTTTCTCCCTAAAGCCTGGTTGCACTATTTTGTGTCAAATAATTCCTTAAAAATCCAATTATGTCTGCATTCTTGTGTTGTGGTCTCTGTCACACCTGTCTCCTGATTACATCTACCCTCTTTCTAGCTCCTACTCTTTTTTTTGCTAGACTCAAAATCTTGGGCTCAAGTAATCTTCCTGCCTCAGTCTCCCAAGGAGCTGGGACAACAGGTGGGCATCACTGCACAAGGCTTACTTCCTACTTTTTATTTAAGTAACAGTTCCCTGAACAGAAGAACTCCATTAATCCTGTTTTTCTTTCATAACTTTGGGAAGTTTTCGCTATTTGGCTTTCCATAAAAAGTTGCTTCTGAGTCTATCCATCTTTCTAGAAACTTAGACCTAAACACCTGAAGTTGCATTGTCTTTACTCATCTTTGGCTTCTCTATTTTACTTATGCCTTCTAGGTTGTGCTTGAGTTCACTGACACCACTTAGGCCCACCTCCCCACCCCATTTTCTCCAGTTAACCTTAAATTATATTACTTCTTTCTTTTCTTCCCCTTTAATTATCCAACCTTTTTTGAGTTTTAGAAAGGTTGAACACATCCCTTTAAAACATTGTATTAATTATGCCACATTCCAACCCTGATAAGTGTTCCTTCTCTTTTTTGGGAGTTTGTGGTAAGTGAATGATGCTGACATTCACACACAGCATAATTCACAGTAAAACCAGACAAATGGAACAGTGAATACTGAAGTCCTGTGTTCAGATTGCAAACTCTCTCTAACCAGGTTTGGGCCACTCTGCCTCTCTGGGGCTCAACTTTTTCTATAAAATGAAGGAATTGCATACCAGATAATCTCTAAGATTCCTTTTAAATCTAGAGATCTATTGCTCTATGTCTCAATAGAAATATCTCGCATTCTATACAATGTACATATACATTTTAAATTCTGTACGAAGTCAACGTTGTTCAGTATTCTGTTTAATTTTTCTTCCTATTTTTGCTTTGCACTATTCCAACTGTTAAAAAAACATACACTTAAGACTCTAATAAAATTTTTCTTTTCTCATTCTTTTTGTATTTTTTCCTCTTTCCTGTCTCAATCACTCCATAGTTGTTTATACTGAATCTAGACCTACGTATTTGTCACCAAAATGAAAACAGAATCCCTCTGTTTCCGTCATTCTTATAATAATATTATTTTTGTAGGCTACAACTTACATATGCCCCTTCCCTTATTTATATACAGTACTGGCTTTAAATCTGAAGTGCGATTTTTAAAAATAATATTTTAAATAATAATACAATTGATCATAGAAGTGTTTGAAAAATAAGAAAATTTGCATATTCCCAATATCCAGTGATACCAACTGTTATTTTTTAAAACAAATTTGGGATCATACTTTATCTAATGCTTAGATACACAAAACAAACTGTTTCTACCATTTCTAATTTGGTCCTCTTTTTATTTATATAGCTTCACTTTTCCATAAACAATAGATTCCTAATCTCTAATAACCCTCTACTTTCATGGATTATGCACAGAAATTTTTGCTTATTAATGTTTCATTAGCATTTTCCCATGCGGTGTATTTCCAGAGCTTCTATTGTTATGCATGTTGCAGAGAATTGCATGAATATTCTTGCCTTATTTCAAGCTTTATCCATAATGTATCAGAATTCTAATCACATTTTGCGTAGCATTTTTATATATTTCACACAGTTAGAAGGCAACCCATATGCTGGCTCTATTTTTAAACAATTTATGCCTCATTGTATTGACTACTGTCTCCTGAGACAAAAGCACTAGCTCTTTTTAGTCATTCTGTTATTGGTTTCGAGATACTGGGAAGTCTAGTCTGTCGTCTTCCTCTTGTAGCATAATTTTAGGCCTGAGGTATTTTCCTGTCTCTGGCTACCACTAGTCTTTGCAATAAAATTATGAAAAAATTTTAGTCTGACTTTTAAAAAATGTGAAGTGCCTCCAATTTCTGCTTTTCTTTTGTTAGCTTCCTTAAGTGAGATAGGAAAAGCACTGGTGTCATGGATTTTATTATTTCTCTTTTCCCCAAAATCAAACCCAACATATTTGCCAAAGCTTTATTTTAACAGTAGGGGAATTATTTGCAAATGCGGTGGTAAGCCAGTCTGTTCCAGGAACTGTCTTTTTCCTCACGAACTTTATTACGCTTTCTAACTCTCAGATGTTTGCCTCTGCCACTTAAAATCCAGTCTCCCATTAGGAAAATAAACAGTAGAATTTCAAAGCATTAGAAGGAGTCTTATTTCATCCCCTATTACTTGCATAATCATAAGAGGCTCTCTTTTCAGAGCTGGACTGTATAGACATTAATCATTCTGCAGGAATCTTGGTGTTAAAGTTATTGCTGATTTCTCTATTCTCTGGGGGAAAAAAACAACATGAGGTCAACTCTCCTACTGTTTTCATCTTTTCTTTTTATTGATATTTATTTATTTGTTTATTTATTTATCCGAAGACCATTTTCTCCTTTATTTGACTTACATATTTTAGTATGTGTCTGAATAAAACTTTTACTTAAACCGGTACCATTTTTCACCTTTCTTAAACTCACTTGCCGATTTTTCTTTCATTTCAGTGATTTCTTCTTCTCCCTGATAGAGTTCTCACACTTTGGCTGCCTGCTTGGTGTCACCCCAGCCTGCCTTCTGCCTCCTTGGCCATCTCTGTCTCCTGATCCGACGTGTCTCATCAATTTCACATGTTCTATGTTCAGCGTTTTCCTCAACGACTCTTCTGATTCCAGCTACTCTCTTATCATGAATCCTTGCTTGTTTGGAAGCCAACTATTATCTTTCACACTACACTGTTCACAAAATTCTTTTAATTTTTATGACATTCATACTTCTTTAGTTTTTCTTTTCTCCTTTAATGTTTGTCTGCTGTTGAGTCTGAGAAGATGAAAGCGAATGGAAAAGGAATCAAAGATCATAAAAAGAGCTCCACATTTGGGATTAATAACATGCACCAAATATCAGAATGAGCAATTAGGGGGCCTTTCAGCGGAAACTTCAGAGGACCTCCTTATCTATATTAAATATAACATGAGGCCAAAAAAGAGAGGTTCATGGGAAGACATTTATACTTAGCAACAAGAGTGTGTGTGCATGTGCATGTGTTTCATGAAGGCTCAAGCCATAGGATTAATTGTTTGACAAGGCAAATAGTTGATCTTCATTGAAATTAAATCTTTTGTTGAGATGGGCGACAACTGTAAGTCTGATCATTTTACAGAGCCTTCCTGGTCTGTGATAGCCAGCACCTTTCCAAATATTAACATTAAACTAGCAGAGCTTCCTTTAGCCTCCAGGCTCCCAAAACTTTCTGCAAATACTGTCACAAGAATCCTAGATGGAAGGATAGATTTTTGGAGCTTGGAGGCAATTTTAGAAGAAAATTAAAAAGATTGTAAAGAACTCAGTATGTTTTTAAAGTCTTTAAGTTATACGTATGTGTGTGTGTATATCTTCAAGTGAAGTTAGAAATGGTGAAGCTATTTTCTTGATTTCAGAGCTCATTGCCTTAAAGAATAACCATGTTCTCCCACAAAGCCTTGTTCCAACATCATAAATAAAATATTAGGCTTGTATAGACTATGATCTGACCACAGTGACATTTTTCAAGCTTTTTAATTATAAAACATTTTTTCTTGTATTCTTAAAGAAACCATGACATACTGTGCTCCAAATATGTTGATCTGGCACGTCCCCAACTCATCAGTCTTCTGTGTTATTTAGTTATTCTCTGAACAATTTTTGGCAGTGGTATGTAAGAATGTTTTACAAGCAACATTTTTTTCTGACTACTCTTTTTCCTTTCATTTCCTTTCCTTGCTGTATTAATTAAATATTGCTATGTAACAAATTACCCTCAAACTTAGCAGTTTTAAACAACAAACACTTACTATCTCATAGTTTCTGTGGTTTAGGAATTCAGGAGCAGCTCAGGAAAGTGGTTCTCGCTCAGGATTGAAGTTAAGCTGTCATCCAGGGCTGTGTTCATCTGAAGTCTAGACTGGGGCTATAGGATGTGCTTCCAAGATGGCTCAATCAAAGGGCTGTTGGTCATTGGCCTTAGTTCCTCTCCATAGGATTGCTTGAGTATTCTTACAACATGGCTCTTGGCTTCTCCCAGATCAAGGGTCCAAGACAGAAAAAAAGGAGAGAGTCATATTTCTTTTCATTACCTGGTTAGGAAGTGACACACCATTTCTTCCACAATATATTTTTACTAGAAGCAAGTCATAGGCCGGGTGTGGTGGCTCACACCTGTAGTCCTAGCACTCTGGGAGGCCAAGGCAGGAGGGTTTCT
>CAUYSK010074912.1:0-38087 GCA_963575035.1 Avahi laniger
TCCCAATTAGCTGGGACTACAGGCATGCGCCACCATGCCCGGCTAATTTTTTATGTATATGTTTATCTGTCCAATTAATTTCTTTCTATTTTTAGTAGAGACGGGGTCTCGCTCTTGCTCAGGCTGGTCTTGAACTCCTGAGCTCAAACAATCTGCCCGCCTCGGCCTCCCAGAGTGCTAGGATTACAGGCTTGAGCCACCGCGCCTGGCCAAAATTCACACTTTTAAAGTGTATAACACAATGATTTTTAGTATGTTCCCAAGGTTGTACAACCATCACCACTAATTCCAGAACATTTTTATCACCCCAAAAAGAAACCTTATACTAATTACCAGTCAGTTACCTTCCCTCAGACCCCTTACAATCACGAATATGCTTTCCATCTCTGTGGATTTCTCTATTCTTATTATCTCGAATACAGTCATTTGTCCCTTAATGATGGGAATACTTTCTGAGAAATGTGTTGGTAGGCAATTTTGTCATTGTGTGAACATCACAGAATGTACTTACACAACCCTAGATGGTACAGGCTACTGCACACCTAGGATATATGGTATAGCCTAATTGTTCCTAGACTACAAACCTGTTCAGCATGTTACTGTACTGAATACTGTGGCAATTGCAACAGAATGGTGTTGTGTATCTAAACATATCTAAACATAGAAAAGGTACAGTAAAAATGCAGTATTATAATCATATGGGAAGATCATTGTATATGCAGTCTGTTGTTGACCGAAATAATGTTATGTGGCACATGACTGTAAATGGAAGCATACAATATGTGAACCTGTGTGTCTAACTTCTGTCACTTGGCATAATGTTTTCAAGGTTCATCAATGTTGGAACATATATCAGTATTTTATTCCTTTTTTTTTGCTGAATAATATTTCAGTTTTTGGATAAACCACATTTTGTTTATCCAGTCATCAACTGATGGACATTTGGGTTCTTTATATTTTTTCGCTCTTATGAATAATGCTGCTGAGAATATTCCTGAAAAAGTTTTATGGGCAAATGTTTTTTGACTCACTTGGGTATATGCCTAGGAATTGACCCAGCAATTCCATTCTCTTTATTTTTTTGAGGAACTGCCAAACTGTGTTCTTTAGTGACTGTACCATTTTATATTCCCACCAGCAATATATCAGGGTTCCAATTTATCCACATTATTGCCAACACTTGTCCATTTTTAAAAAATTTTAGCCATCCTATTGGATGTAATGTGGTATCTTATCATGGTTTTGATTTGCACTTTCTGAATTACTAATGATATTGAGCATCTTTTCATATATATTTTGGCCATTTCTATACAGTTGACCATATCTGTGGATTCTGCATCTGTAGATTCAACTAACCATGGATTGAAAATATTGGAAAAAATAAATAAAAATAACAATACGACAACAAAACATAATACAGATAAAAACCATATAGTATAATCAGTATTTGCATAGCATTTACATTGTATTAGGTGTTATAAATAATATAGAGATGATTTACAGTATACAGGAGGATATATGTAGGTTATATACAAATACTACACCATTTTATAAGGGACTTGAGCATTCATAAATTTTGGTATCTGTGGGGGTCCTGGAGCCAATTCTTCTTGGATATCAAGGGACAACAGTGTCTTTTTTGGAGAAATGTCTATTCAAGTCCTTTGCCTATCTTTAAGTTGGGTTGTTTGTCTTTATGATGTTGCATTATAAGAGTTCTTTATATATGGCATATTCTGGGTATGAGACCTTATCAGATACATGATTTGCAATTTCTTTTCCATTTTGTGGGTTATCTTTTTACTTTCTTCATGGTATCTTTTGAAGCCCAAAAGTTTTCAATTTTAATGAAGACCAATTGATCTACTTTTTCTTGGTTGTTTGTGCTTTAGGTATCATATCTAAGAAGTCATCGCCTAATCCAAGAACATGAAAATTTATGCCTATGTTTTCTGCTAAGAATTTTATAGTCTTAGTTCTCTTTTGATCCATTTTCAGTTAATTTTTATATATGGTATGAGACAGGGGTCCAATTTCACTCTTTTGCCTGTGTCTGTTCAGTTGTCCCAGCACCATTTGCTGAAAAGACTATTCTTCCCCAACTGAATGGTCTTGGCACCCTTGTAAAAAGTCTGTTGACCATAAACATATGAGTTTACTTTTAGACTGTTAGTTTTATTCCATTGATCTATAACTCTATCCCTGTACCATATTGTCTTGATGACTAACTTTTTAGTAAGTGTTTAAATCAGGAGGTGTGAATCCTCTAATTTTATTATTCTTTTTCAAGATTGTTTTGGTTATTCGGGGTCCTTTTCATTTCCATATGAATTTAGGATCCTCTTGTCAATTTCTTCAAAAAACGCAGCTGATATTTTGATGAAAATTGTGTTGAAGCTATAGATTGCTTTGAGTAGTAGTGCCATCTTAATATTAAGTCTTCAAATCCATGAACATGGAATATCTTTCTATTTATTTGGGTCTTTAATGACTTTCAAAGATATTTTACAGATTTTAGTATACAAATCTTGTATTTATTTGGCTAAATTTATTCCTTAATATTTTATTATTTTTGATGCTATTTGAGATGGAATTATGTTTTTAATTTTCTTTTAGGAGTGCATATTGCTGGTGTCTAGAAATATAATTGATTTTTATATATTGATCTTGTATCCAGAAACCTTGAGGAACTTGTTTATTAGATCTAATAGACGTGTATATGTGCATATGTGTGTATTCCTTAATATTTTCTACATACAAGATCATGTCATATACAGATAGAGACAGTTTTACTTGTTTTCTAATCTGGATGCCTTTTATTTGTTTTTCTTGCCTAACTGACCTGGCTAGAACCTCCCATACAGTGTTAAATAGAAGTGGTAATAGTGAACATCTTTAACTTATTCCTAATCTTAGAGGGAAAACTTTCAGTTTTTATGTTAAGTATGATATTAGCAATAGATTTTTTAATAGAGGCCCTTTATCAGGTTTAGTGCTTAGAGGGATATTTATAGCTGTAATTATCTATATTGAAGCAAAGGAAGAATTTTAAATCAATAATCTAATCTCCCATTGCTTCATAAAATAAGTTGGAAAGTGTTCTGTCTTATTTGATTTTCATTAAGATTTATTGAAGGATTGGAGATACATATATACTTACATTTGGTAGAATTCCCCAGTGAAGCCATCTGGTCTTGGTCTCAGTGGTTTCCCTAAGGATTACAATTAACATCTTAACTTATAACAATCTACTTTGGATTAAAATCAACTTAATTTCAATAGTGTACCAAAACTCTTCTTTCATATAACTGCATCCCTCCTCCTTACTTTGTATTGTTTTTGTCATACTGATTAATCTTTATAGTCTTGTTTCCATCCAACATATTTATAATTATTGCTTTATGTAGTTATTTTGAATCAGGAGATTTAAAAAGAATTACAGACAAAAAATATATTTATCCTTTTTTTTTTATGTTTACCTATGTAGTTACCTTTACCATTTTGTTTTTCTTCACGTGTATTTGCATTACTGTCAAATGTCATTTTATTTCAACCTGAAAGACTCCCTTTAATATTTCTTGCAGGACAGGTTTTCTAATGATGAATTTCTTCAGGTTTTTTTTTTTTAAATCTTGAAATATCTTAACTTATCTTTTATTTTAGAAAGATAGGTTTGATGTATGTAGAATTCCTTTTTTTTTTAAACTGGTAATCAATTTATTAAAACAGTTGACTTTAGCATCTGCAATAGTGACTTCAACCTCAACTCCTGGCTCAATACTGACAGAAGTAATCTGCTTAACAATCTCAGAAGGACTAGGCGAGTCAATGAGTCCCTTGTGGATTCTCATCTGGAAGTGGTCCCCAGTCTTAGACTCTTCACCACAGGAGTTTTTCTTGTAGTGATTCTCAGTCTTGGTAGGCATCCGAACTGGTCTTTTCACTTTGAGGTTCTTTTCCTTTGCGCCTCTCATCAAGTCAGCACACACCTTCTCTAGGGACTTTATGTTGTGGCTGGTTAGGGTAATTCTAATTCGGTGAATCGCAATCTCCCCCAGCTTCACAAGAGGTTTTCCGGTATCTTTAAAAGCCATGGCTGCAGCGCAGCTTCCTGACTGACTTGTTCCTCGCCGACAGCGAACAGCGGTGAGTCAGGAGCAGAAGTGGACACAACAGGGCTCTGCTGCATTCACAGCCGCGTCTTCCTCCTGTATGTAGAATTATTAGTTGAAAGTCTGTTTCCTTCAGTACTTTGACTATTTTATCTCATTGTCTTCAGATCTTCATGGTTTCTGATGAGGAATTAGTTGCTAATCTTATTTAACATCCCTTGTACATACTGAGTTGCTTCTTTCTAGTTGCTTTCAAGATTGTCTTTGGCTTCTGATAGTTTGACTGTGATGTGTCTGGATGTTGATCTCTTTGTGCTTATCCTTCTTGGAATTTGTTGGACTTCTTGGATTTGTATATCAATGTTTTTCATCCAATTTGGGAAATTTTTACCTGTTGTTTTTCAAATATTTTTCTGCCCTTTCCTCTCTTCCTCTTCTTCTGGGACACCCATCATACATATGTTGGTACACTTGATGGTGTTTTATAGGTCTCTGAGGTTCTGTCCATCTTTCTTTATTCTTTATTTGTTTCTCAAACTGGGTAATCTTTTTTTTTAAATTAGTATAGTTTTTTATTATTATTTTATTTTTTTTTATTTCAGCATATTCTGGGGGTACAGATGTTTAGGTTATGTATGTTGCCCTTGCCCCCCCCCACAAGTCCGAGTTTCAAATATGTCCATCCTTCGAGTGGTGCGCATTGCACTCTTTGTGTATGCATATACCTGTCCCCTCTTCCCTCTTCCCCTCTCCTCCCCACCCAACATCCAATATATGTTATTCTTATATGTGCACTTATGTGTTGATCAGTTAATACCAATTTGATGGTGAGTACATGTGGTGCTTGTTTTTCCATTCTTGGGATACCTCGCTTAGTAGAATGTGTTCTAGCGCTTTCCAGGAGTATATAAGAGATGCTATATCACCACTGTCAAACTGGGTAATCTTAATTGATATATCTTCAACTTTGCCAGTTCTTCTGCCTGCTCCAATCTGCTGTCGAACTCCTCTAGTGAATTCTTCATTTCAGTTATTTGATTTTTCAACTCCAGAATGTCTGTTTTGTTCTTTTTTCTTTAATAATTTCTGTCCATATTGATATTATTTATTTGATGAGACATTATTCTTATACTTTCCTCCTGACATATGGTTTCCTTTAGTTCTTTGAACATATTTAAAATAGTGGATTTAAAGCCTTTGTCCAGTAAATCTATTATCTACACTTCATCAGGGAAAGTATTTATTAATTGCATTTTTCTTGTTAAGAGCCACACTTTCTTGTCTCTTTGCATGTCTTATAATTTTTTGTTGGAAACTGAACATTTTAAATGATATAATGTGGCTACTCTGTATATCAAATTTTCTCCCCTCCCCAGGGTTTGTTGTTACAGCTATTTTTATTGTTTTTTGCTTGTTCAGTGACTTTTCTGAAATAATTCTGTAGAGTTTATAGTTTTTGGCATATGTGGCCACTGAAGTCTCTGATGAGTTAGCTTAGTGGTCAGCTAATGATTGGACAGATATTTCTTTAAATGCCTGGAATCAATAAGTCTCCAGTCTTTGTTGAGGGGTCGTGTGTGTGTGTTGGGGCATTCTTCAATGCTCAGCCAGTCAGATTACAACTCCGCTTTATCCTTTACTTCCTGCTGGTGCAGGGTCTCAAGATCAGCCAGAGGCAAGAGTGTAGGGCCTTTTCAAGTCTTTCTTATGTACACAGTTACACATGTGCATAGTCTTCTAGATTGCAAGAAATATGTTGGTGTTTATTAACACTTATTTCTTAACTTTTCCTTTTAAACTTCCTGCCTCAACTGTTATCTGTGGACTTAGGCAGCTACAAAGTTAAACAACAGTTTCTAATTGTTTAAGCAAATGCCCCTAGGGAAAAGGCTATTCACATTGGATCATCTCCAAGTTAGGTCAAATAAAGACAGCTCTGTAAATAGGTCTTTCAGTTAATCACCAGACTGTTTAAGTAATGAAAATGCTCTAGGAATTAATGAGGCTTTAAAGGAGTTCCAACCCCATTCTGCCTCTTGTGGTATTTACCAGGCTACTGGTTTTCACTGCAGTTGTGGACCATTGATTTTTACCGCTGCCAAGGAGCTGGGAAAGAGGGAGTAGGGGAGAAAGTGAATAGGCATTAGAATAAGTTAAAGTGCTACAAAGCTGTGTTCTTACAAAATGTTAGCTGTTTGTTTGTTGTTTTATAAATTCACCAGGATTGCTGCAAGACTTCAGTTAATTTGCAGTTTTGAAAAAAGTTGTTTCAGACATTTTTGTCAATTTCTTATTGCGTTTATGGAGGAGAGAAGGAGAATATAACAGCTTCTTACTTTGTCATTTTTTTGACATCAGTCCCTAACTAAAATATTTTTAAAAGCATATTGTGGGGAATCGAAGTGGCCTTTTATTATCTCAAGTAAGAGTGTAAGGAAGGTTGACTTTATAAAGATACGTAAGTCAGTAAGCAAAAAAGGATCCCAAGGATCCCATGGATCGTGAAATCTAAGAATAAGAATTCATGGATCCTTATTGCTTTATTGTCCCCACTCTACTCATGACCCTCCTCTGTTTTCTTAGCTTCAATTCAAATTCCAAAGGCAAGTATCAGAATGGTCCATTTCATCTTCAGATAAACCCGATGGGCTGCTTCCCAGTCTTTGGACTATCTACCCTTGATTTGTATGCCTCTGTAGCTATGGTGAGATGATATGGTATAATAAATGGCTGCCTAAGATTGTACTGTAGGCAAAAAATGTGCACAGGAAGATTTTCATGTGAAGGACTGTGAACTGGGGGAACTAGGTGCAGCATATAGTTCTCGCTATGTGACATATAATGTTTCTGTTGCACATACACAATGGTGACTGAAAAACCATGATTAACACTTATTTTATTTCAGGGGAAGATATAATCCAGTTAATCAGAAGATAATGAATGCCAAGAAAGGACCAGTAAAAAAGATTACAAGATCAAACCATCTTCCAAAACTCAATCCTTGATTCCAGAACTCGTGGATTTCTGTTTCTTCCTTTTTTTCCATCTATAATATTCAACTTTTGAAGTTAATGTTTGACACATTTTCCAGGAAATGAAATAGATAAGAAAGAATAGTCAAACTTCTTTTTAGATCCTTTTCCAGAAATTTGTTCCTTTGTCTGCATGAATGTAATTTTCTCTAGTGACCCTAAAATATCTAACAGAAGTGTTTGTGATTTTTGAAATAACCTAGGAAACCTAGATTTGCATCATTACACTTGCTTTTAATACTATATCCATGTTCTGCTCTGCTAGTAACATTGCTGTTATATTTGGTTTCTAGCTGGCTATTAGCTAACAATGTGAGTTCATAAAAACTTTTTGCTATTTCAGGCTATATCATGCTCAGTTTTTTAAACCTCAGGTTTAAACAAAGCTGCATTTTAAATTTTGACTTGAAATATCATGGTATTGTGGAAACAATCCTCAATCATGAATCAGCTGCTTATGGTCCCCACTCTGCCATGAATGTCCCTTTATCTCATCTTTATTTCCCACATCTGTAAAATGAGAGAGGCAAACTATACCATTTCTAAGTTTTCTTACCATTCTAGAAAACCAATGCTTATTTAATCACAAGGTCCTGCCACTTAGCCCATGGTAACTTCAGTCATTTTGTGATGTTTATTAATTTGTAGTGATAGCCTAGTCCTTTGGACCAAATTTTGCAAGTGTTCACAATACTCAAGTCCAGAAGCAGAGATAGAATGAGGATAAGAGAAGGGTTCTTTTTAAACATTTATAAAATTTATTGAATTCTCCTATTCATATTTAGACTGCTTTTGTCATTTAGATGATTTTTGTAACTCTCACCTAGGTCTGGAACATACAAATAACTTATTTACCCACTTTAACAAGTGAAATTATTGGAATTTAAATTTGCAGAAATCACTCAGAGGTAATATAATTTCCAGCTAATGGTGTTCTTACCTTATCTCTGGCACTAAATCTAAATTCTATTCAGTATCACCAATAATGAGTACCAAATGCATTTCTATAATTACCTCTCTAGATGTTTACTTTCTTTCTTTAAGGAAGAAAGCATAAATTTCATATAGCCAAAAAATTCTTTTATGTGACTTTATAATGCAGAAAAATATAAAGTAACTTTCTATAAATTATTCTATATTAGAACTAACTGGAAATATTTTTTTCTGTTCTTAAGCCAACTACAGATATTTAGGTACCTTGACTCATATTATTGGACACATGTGAGATTTTTATGCTCTATACCATCTTAGCATTAGAAGAAAATTAATAATTTAAATATTAGTAATAATTATAATTATCAATGAAAAATAGACAAGTTTATTTCTTTCTTACAGAGGTAAGACATTGTTGGAACTGGACTAAGGAACATTTAAAGTTATCTCAATCACTGGAATGCAATATTAATTGAACACCTTATCACAGGGACTCTATCACCTTTGAGTGTTAATTCTGCAGGAGCTACCTTGGGATACTTTTCAGGAGTCAGAAACTGCCTGTCTTAAACAGAGTGATGGGATGTTGGTGGGATAGTATACAGAACTAAAATGGGAGACTGTAAGCTCTGTGTTCTAATGTCAGTTTTGCCACTTCTAAGCTTCTGATTTTGAGTAAATAGCTTTTCATTGCCTCAGTTTTATCGTTTATAAAGTTGGGAATATTTATCCTAACTACTGCCTTTGAGATTACTGTGCAGATCAAGGGTACTTACCACATATTTATTTGTTTACTTCTTTACACTCTATTTCCCTCTAAAAGGGATATGAGTTAACTTTGACTAAATATAGAGGTATAAAAGCAATACCTACAAAATAAAAGATGAAAATAAAAGTTAAAATTTGGTAAGAATTCCCAACTAAGAAAAGCTCTAGCTTTAAGCTTTCTCGTGGCCAGTCCAAAGAAAGAATGAGTTATATGCCTCTCATTTTTATTTTTTGGTAGAAGGAAAATATAAGTAGAGAAAAAGTTTTATCTAGTTTTAAGCTCTGAAGGTAATTTGTAATGTGAGGTTTGATAAGAAAATGCAATTATTTATTGTAATCACCAGAGCAAAAATAACAGCTTGGAGTCTTCATTTTGTTTGATACTCAAATATGTGTTGATACCTATGTGCTGATGTCAATATTTTTTATTGGAAAGTTCAGAATTCATAATGCAAAAAATCAGTAAAACAGTATTTAATGTATTTCAGAATTTAAAATGTCTAAATATACTACAAAAGGTCAAGAAAAACCATTTACAAAAACAAATATTGCTATAAATAAAAAAACAGGTAATAGTGAGTATGGTGAGGATGTGGAGAAACCAGAACCCTCATGCATTACTGGCAGGATGTAAAATGGCACAGCCACTTTGGAAAACTGTCACGTCCTCACAAGATTTAACACAGTTATCATATAACACAGCAAGTCCACTCTTATGTATATACCCAAGAGAAATGGAAACCTACATCCACATAAAAACATATACCTGATGGTTTTTAGTACCATTATTCAAATAGCCAAAAAGTAGAAACAGCCCAGATGTCCATCAATTTATGAATGAACAAAGTGTGGTGTATCTAAACAAAGAATATTATTTGGCAATAAAAAGGAATGAAATGATAATATATGCTACAACATGGATAAACCTTGGAAACATTATCATAAGTGAAAGAATATGATCACAAAAGATCACATATTACATAGTTCCATTTATATATAATATCCAAATAGGCAAATCCATAGAGAGAAAAAGTGGATTAGTAGTTGCCTAGGGCTAGGGCTGAGGGGAAGGGTCGGTGATGGACAGTGACTGCTAATGGGTAGAAGGTTTCTTTTTGGTGTGATGAAAATGTTCTAAACTGGATTGTAGTGACAGTTGTACAACTCTGTAAATATAATAAAACACTATTGGACTGTACACTTTAATGGGTTAATTGTATGTTTTGTGATTGATACTTCAATATAGGTTTTATAAAAATGTGTTAAATATACATTAATATTTTAATATGTATTAGTAAATTTTAATGAAGTATTAATTGATCGTTTTCTGAAAATATGATCTTAAAAATTACATGCATTATCACTAGTGCTATTATTGGGTCAAGAACATATTTTTGAGCAGAATTTTTCAGCTAAGAATTTTTTCCAGGTACTATACTAGTCAGAACAATAATGAAGAGATAGTTATATGCTAATTCCCAATATTTTCATTCGACTTCTTTAACTTTGAACAGTCCATCTCTTGCTTAATAACCTTGTGGAGATATTTATAAAACACCTTTTGATTTTTGACTGGAACTAGTTTTTTAAAAAAATTTATAAAGAGCTATATAGTTTTTGTTTTAAATAAAATATTTCTGTTTTCATCTTCATTTTATCATGCATAGCTGGAGATTACAAAGCAGAGTCACCTATATAAACTTTAGTACTACTGTATTCATGTTTTACTAGATAAAAAATTCTTTTTCTGGGACTAAGAATTATTCTTGCAACAGAAGTTTATCAGTAACACTATTTGGTTGCTTTTTGCTAAGTGTACAAGTAAAGACTTGTCTAGACTTATAGACTATATATGTCTTTTATTCACAAATTAAATAATTGAGTTTAGATATTTATTCAGTATATAAATAATTTAGATTTTTGATTTAAAATACCAGAATAACACGATTATGACAAAAACAATGCTGGGATTTTAGTATGTAAAAAGAGTACAGTATACCAGAATACTAAAAACTGATATTAAAATCACTAAACGTAATCAAGGTATGAAAAAGTACCATTACAATAACAAAGCACTACATAAATATGAGATCATATCATTATTGACAGTAGGGCACTACTTTTATAAGAAGTTAATATCCAAATTAGAAAAATCTTGAATTTTAGAGTCCTTTTAACTTTTTAAGAGCAATTTCATATTTACTATCTCAGTTACAGAAATATCAAAAGTGTTACTGTCTGGAGAACTACCTAACAGTAAGTTATCATCATTGAAATTGTTTAAGCAGAAACTAGGTGACCTTTTGTCAGGGATATTATAGGATTCCTGTAATGGTGAAAGTTTGGGTTTAATGATTTCCGGAATGCTAAGAATCTGTTATTCCCTATATGTTAACTGCACCATATGGAGTGTGTGTGTGTGTGTGTGTGTGTGTGTGTGTGTGTGTGATGTGTGAACAGGCTGTAAATACAGGCTTTCAAAAACCTTGTTTTACCATTAGCTAATAACTAACAAAATTAGGTGTAATATTATTAATATTAGTGTGTTTTGTGTTTATATTGCAGTGTTCATTGAGCTTCTTGTATTTGTTGGTTTTAAGTTTTCATCAAATTTGGAAAAATTTTGGCCATTTTTATATTATTTTTCTGCCCCCTCATCTCCTTCTGGGACTTTAATTACAACCTGTGGCAGACCATTTGATTCTTTCTTTTTTGTATCTTCTATTTTTCTCACTGTATTTATGTTTCTTTTAAATTGAATATGGATATATTAGCTGTTTTAACATGCTTATTTGCTAATTCCATGATCTCTGTAATTTCTCAGTTTGTTTCTAGTGACAGATTTTTCTCCTGTTTATAGGTCTCATTTTCTACTGCTTGTCATATCTACTAATTTTTTATTGGATGCTGGGCACTGGTGATTTCACATTGTTGGTTATAGATTTTGTTGAGTTTTGTTCTTATAGGCAGTTAAATTACTTGCAGTTCAGTTCAATCTTTTCGAGCCTTTGTTAGGGTGGGTATAGAGTAATTATCCTAGAGATGGTAGCACCATTACTAAGGCATAGCTATTAAGGGATTGCTAGTAAATTCTGTGAGTGATCAGCTAGGATACTCAACTCCGGCTGCTTGGAGCGTGAATGCCTCCTAGGCTTTGCGTGGGCACTTTGCTTGGCCTTGTAGAGTCTCACTCTAAGCTTGTGCGTCTTAGTGTCCAGCCAGCACTCAAGGGGTCCCTATGCGGATTTCCGGAGTTCTGTTTTTGCATATCTCTTTGCTCTCTGGTACTCTGCTCTGCAACTTCAGCCACTTCAGCCTCCTGAACTCCAGCTTCTGTCTTCTCGACCATGTGAAACTACCGTGCTTTGCTTGGGATCCCCCACCCTGCTCTGAGGGCTGTAATGTACCTCCAGGCAGAAATCTAGAATCATGGATAAGGCTCACTTCATTTCTCTCAGGGATCACAGTCTTAGGGTATGTGTTGTTCAATGTCTGCAGTTGTTTCATACATTTTTGTCCAGTTTTCTATTTCTTCACAGCAAGAAGCTAAATCTTTTCCCTGTTACTACTCTCAAGGCCAGAAGTAAAGCATCCATCCATTTAATGTTAAAGTGTCAAAAGAAAAAGAAAAAAAGGCAAAGCAAATGTTTTAGAAATCCAATATAAAAATCCATTTTGCTTTGCATCTATAACATCTCTTTATCACCTAAATATGTTTTTCACACCGTAATCACTAAAATTTGCACTGGATAAAATGACGGGATGGGGCTTTGTCTTGTCTTCTCTGGTGAGGAGGTAAGTATAGTTGGAGAAGAAAGAGCAAAAGGGTATTTGATGATCAAATTGATGGACTCTGTCAAAGACCATTACTATACACTCACCAAACTGCTTCCTCTTTCTATGGAACACAGAAGTAGGCCACATTTCACATGTGTGAAACACTTTGCTTACCAGGGTGTAGTGCACATACTACTTTATATCGTGATATATATGTGTGAAACACTCTGTTTAGTGGTGTGTGGTATGTGTGCTACTGTGTACAGAGATATAGGTGGGAAACACTGTGGGCAGCTGGTTGTGACCCTGTAACTGACTTCAGGCCAATATAACAAAGGCATAAATGATATATGTCATTTCTGTGACGGGACCATAAAAACCTCCCAGGTGATCCTTTTTGGTTGTGCTCTTTTTCTTTTTTGTAATCTTGTTTTATGGGTGGAGATAGAGGGTCTAGAAGCAAGACCTCAGGGGAAAGTAGATCCACAAGGTAAAAGAAACTTGGGTCCCTGAATCATTGCATGTAGCAGATTTATTCACCTCACTTTGCCATTCCTCATTTGATTGCAGTGCGAGCGATAAGCAAATCCTTTTGTATATATCTGGATATGTTAAACCACTAAGATTTAGGTTTTACTGGCTGAAGCGGTTAGCCTATGCTAACTTACATTGTATCAAACAATGTTGTTAGTAAGGCTTATGGCTATTTGTGTTTTCTTCACTAGAAGATATCTTTCTTTGCAATTACACCAAGATATATTCAGCTATTCATTGACAGTGATGGCCCCTGGCCTGCCTGCATCATTGAATCAGACTTGAGATATTTTTATATTGATTCTAACTCAGTATATTTTTCAAGTCTTCTGAACATAACTATTATAGAACAATGATTTTTTTTAACTAAACAGAATCTCTGCGTTTCTATCAATGTCTTTGTAGGAATGCTGCTCTTTTAAGCCTTAATATAAATGCTGTACAGTCTGATAGCCAAATATGGGCTGGGCCTAAACAGCCGTGGAATATAGCAGTCAGTATCTGAGCAGGGAAGGACACCCATGGTAACTTTCACTCAGAAACAGAAGAACGCACAGGATCACTGGTCCATAGCCTTTATGGAATCCCACTGGGCAGACATGGTGAAAACCCTCTTCCCTGGGAATGGGGCAGGTTCCTTGATTAGGCTCTGATTCTGCTTCCTGGGAGGAATGCTTTTGTTCATTTTTCTCAGTGGCCTCTGGCTCTGCTCTATGAGAGTTTCTTCCTTTTCAGTCTACTTGCCCACATTTGAAGTAGATGTTGGTTGTTATGCCCTCCTTTGGGGGTGCACAGCTTTCAGAGCTCATTTTCTGTTTGAACAAACTTAAGTGTCTGGAGGCAGCTTACAGTTCAGTCAAAGGCTTTTTAATCCTAGTTTATAGCTCCTTGGATAATATAATTCCATCAAAATAGTAGTAAATTCCATGTATAATAATCCTAGTTCCAGAGCACTATTTGTTTCTTTGGCCCATACCTGTCGCTACCTGATGGCAGCTACTATGCAGGTATCTAAATAATAGGGTGGTGGGAAGTTAGCACTCATCATCTTATTTTTGCCACAAGGCTCAGTCTTAGTGGTCTTTTGTGACTCAAAACGCTTCCTAGTCTTTTCTCCTTTTGGGGCCTACAAGTAGTCAGATTTTCTAACCCTTTAATGCTCTTCAATGCCCCAAATTTCTAGATTCTCCCTTAGACTCCCTCTATTCCCTTTTGTTTCTTCTTGCAAACTAGTTAAATGCATCACAAGCTCATCTTTTTCCTCTGCCTTATCAACGGTGGGCAATAACATCCAGCAGACATTTTAAGTTTTTTTTTTTTAAACATTTTTTTCTTGACTAGAGACTTAGTAAGCACTTGGCCTGCTGTGGCATAACAGAGATCTCCAGGCCTCCAACCTCCCATATCTGTTTCTGTGCCTCCCACTGCAGATCTGCTAAGTTAACGCCACAAATTTTAATATTTTGTTAAGGCAGCACCTAAGTTATCAATCTCTGCATTATGACTATAAGAAACAACTCTGAGATCTCAGAGGCTTAACATAAAGGGTTTCTTTCTTTCTCACAGCACAATCCATTCTAGCTTCAGCATTGAAAGTAAAAATAAATAATAAGTAATCTTTATCTCTGGGGAGAGAGAGAGGGAAATGGGAATGAGAGACACATAAGGTATTTAAAAATTATTGGTAGTGCCTGTTAGGCTGAGTGGTAGATACATACACATCCATATTATTAAACCTTATATTGTACATATATAATAAATGTACTCTTTGTTATGTATGAAATTTTTCAAAATAATGAAAATTACTTCAACTGACTTTTAAATGTTAGTATACACATAAGTATTCAAAAGGAAAGTGTAAAGGACATTTTTTCCACTCCACCTTCACATACAAGAAACTTCTCCCCTTTAAGATTGTCTGACTTTGTGCTGTAGAAATCCCTCATGTCTTCAAGTCCACTGTCATTGTGGCTAAAGGAAAATGAGTTACTTTGTAACTATGTGACCTCCTCAGGCAGTAGAGCTATAACCAGTGACTCCAGGGGAGCCACTTCTTCCCTGGGGGGATGCCCTCAAAATGAATCCCGGTGGCAATGTCTAGCCCTGCTCCGGACCTTATGTGACATAGCCCCCTTCACAGTTATAGTGTCATTTTGGTTTAGCTCCACATTTCCTACTACAGACTATGGTTAAATGAGTTAGATTTAGTAGAAGTAAATCTTGTTTTTGGAAGTGAATTAATATTAATATATTGTATGTTGAAAAACCTGTCAAGTCTTATTGCAATCTGTTGCAGGGCATCATTAGAAGTTGGTACTATTTACCTTTATCACTGCCTAATGACAATGGTTTCTAACTCACTGAGAAAAACATGTATTTATTATTACCTTCTATACACTAGATATTAGGATTATGAAGTCAAGTAAAAGTCTCTGTCTTACCATGCTACTAAAATAGAGTTATAATTGTTAAGCAGAGGTATGAGATGGTATCTTAGACTGTTCAAGGAGCTATAACAAAATACTACAGACTAAGTATCTTATAAACAACAGAAATTTACTTCTCACGGTTCTGGAGGCTGTGAAGTCTAAGATCAAGGCACCAGCAGATTCAATGTCTAGGGAGCACCCACTTCCTGGTTCATAGACAGCATCTTCTTGCTGTGTCCTTACATGGTGGAATGGGTGAGGGACCTCTCTTGGGCTTCTTTTATAAGGGCACTAATCCCGTTTATGAGGGCTCCTCCCCTATGACCTAATTACCTTCTAAAGATCCCAGATCCCATCTCCCAATATCAACTTGGGGTTAGGATTTTAACATATGAATTTTGGGGGGATACAGATATTTAATCTTTTGCAGATGGAATTAGGAATACTTTGAAATTTTTCCTGTTGTCTTCTTAGATTAACCACAAAAGGAAAAGTGTGAGTCAGCATGTTGTGTGGGAAAATCCTAAGCCAGGACCAATGAGAATGTTCAGGAGTAAGTGTGCAAACCTTAGACAATGCAGCTGTCAGAAAGGTATTTTCAGGTTGGAAGCAAGGAGAGGCAGAAAGGAGGCATGCAAGCAGCAAGGGTCCTGGCCTCTTTGATGCAGGGATAATGCCACAGGAAATGTTTTTAGGCTGAGGTCAGAACCAAAGGATAAATGACTTAGCAGTTGGGGAGGATCAAAGGAAATATCCAGGGCAGTTCCCAAATCAATGATCTGTGCTCACAGAGGTGTGAGGGCAAATGCCATTCTTTAGGACAGCTCAGGGCTTCCTTAGGCTACAGGTGATTTATCCTACCAACACCACAGTTCCAAAGAAAGGAATTATTCTATTTGGCTGTGTGGATCTTACACTGGTGACTGTTGGCGAGACCTCGGGCCACTATTAAGGAATAGAAACTAGTCACGTGATTAAAAGCTAAGTCTAAAAGGCAAGACTGGGGCAAGGTAATCTGGGCCCTAATGCCACACTGAGGAATGAAACTTAGCTGTAATAAGCAGAGGAGCCCTTGTATATTTTTAAATAGGGAAAGGACAGAACTAAAACTGACCTTTCTTTCCTTCCCCCTGTGCCACCACCCAACACAATTTATACCAGTTCCAGCTTTGAGATACTGAGTTTGTCATTTTGGTATATGCAAGAATTTTTTTCCTTTCTTCCAACTCTTTTTCCTTCCACTACACAAGATCCAAGAATGCAAAAGGTGGCAAAGAAATTAAATGATTTATACTCTTTTATAATTTGGAGGGTTTATAATAGGGTTTCTCTACCTCAGCACAAATGCCATTTTGGGCCAGATAATTCTCTGTTGTAGAGGGCTGTGCTGGGCATCGTAGGATGTTTAGCAGCTTCACTGAACTCTACCAGGTAGAAGCCAATACACCCTCCAGTTGTGACAATGAAAAATGTCTTCAGACACTACCAAATGTCTCTTGGAGGGCAAAATCCCCCCAGGGAGAGCCATTGTTTTTATAGTAGATGACTGTACATTTCCAAGTAAGCTTTCTCTCTCTCTCTCTTTTTTTTAAAGGAGATTGGACATAGAAACATCTAAGTTGATTCTTGTGAAGCTTGGACTCATTCTAGATGCAGGAGAAATTTATTATCTTTTTTCTTCCTCCAACATTGGAGTGATGACATCCTTTCACATAATCTCAGGGGCATTTTTCACTCAAAAGCAATGACTATTTTAGTTTCAGCAATGTCTTTATCATTATTAGCATCAGACTGGCTAGTCTAGACTTCTGGAGCAATGGAAACCTGGTTACCATTCAGGAAGACAATGCCCAGAGCTGCTTCCATTGACACCTATCCCAATGCCTGTGCATGACTCCACCTTTTTCCTATATTGCTGCAAACCAGCAGACACCAATCTAGATACTCTCAGTTCCTGATTAACTGGAAAACCAACAAAGAGGTGAAATTCATTAAAATCTATTCACAAAATCTATTAAAATGTGTATATTTACTTCCAAAAGTAATGCAGAGTGATCCCCACCAGAAATTTATCTGCTCCTTTTCTTTCCATCAAAATAGTAGAGAACCACAGCAATATTTTTTCATCCTTTCATAATCTGAATCAGGCCCCCAGAACACAGCACCAGCTGCCAGAAGCCGGGCTTGCCCAGGGACCGCCTGCTGTGGGGGTTCCCTAGAGCACTTCCGAGATGCTCACGTGACAGCAAGTGTCTACACAAATCCAAGGTAACCACCACACTTCCAGTAATGGAAAAATCACAGTACAGTAGTGAAGACAGACAAAAAGAAGGATTCTCTCCAGGTCCCGATACTCAGGAGATTTCAGTAATGTCTAGTGAAGGTTCAATAAAGGGGTTTACACAGCCACAGCCACTAGAAGATTTCTTTATTGCTTCACTTTCTCAGTTGAGAAAATGGGGACAATATTTGTTAAATCACAGGACAAAGTTAAGGGCTAAAATTTTTAATTTCTCAGTGGTTTGGAAAGAAAGCACCACAACAGTGCTCACCTTCGCTATCCTCAACATATGTCTGTCTAGAAAAGAGGGAAAAAATCTCAAGTGTTTGCTAACACTTAATATTTAAACTCGAAAGACTGCCCATAAGAAAAGACTTCTTAAAGTTTTCAGACCAGCTCTAGGTGAGGCCTTGCTCCCCCTTTCTCCAGGCGGGCCAGTGGCAGCTCCTCCTGAGGCGCGGGGTGGTGAGAGCTGCGCTGGGAAGGGGCCCCGAGCTGGGCAGGGTGCTCACCGCACAGTCTCCCCAGGGCCTGAGGGCAACCTCGCAGGCAGGGCCACTTTAAGGGCGGCCGGGGCATGCGCGCCCGCAGCTGCCGCCTGTAGCCATTAGCCGGGCGGCCGGACGCGGCGCTGCGAGCTCCCCCGCGGGGAGGCCGTCCCAGGACCGGCACGTGTGCAACGGGCCATGGCGGCCTCAATTACCTGCCAGGAGCCCGGCCGGATCTCGGGCCAGGTAAGGGGCGGAGGAGGAGGAAGGGGAGGCCGCTGCGTTTATAGCCGCGCAGGACAGCCCGGTTGTCCCCTCGGCCCCTCGAGGTGGGCCAGGGAGTCTCGTTCAGGAGGCCGCGAGGCGGCGGCGCGGAAGGCCAGGCCAGGGCGCGAGGCCACCCCTGGCGGGAGCCCAGAGCTGGGGAAGCGCGGCCTGGGCTTCCGAGGGTGCCCCTAGGTTGGGGATAGGGCAGATTTAGCTTCGGAAAGGAGACCGAGGAAGAAAGTGGACTGCAGCCTTTCGTAAAGAAAAGCCCTCTCCTAGGTCTTCACGTTTGTGAAATTTAAAATCGCTTTCAGGCAGAAGGTCGCTTGTAGAGTAACCTAAGAGCGAAATTTAGTAGACACTTCGGGGCTGGTGGCAGGACGATATGTGAATAACGTTGCGCTTAGTTTTAACATGGGAAAGTTTATTTAGCATCGGCCCGCTGCCTTTCTGCGCTGTCTCTGCACAACTTGCCGTGCTCTTTGCCAGTTTGCGCGCCGGCGTGGCGTCCCAAAGCGCCTGTCCTCGAGCTTGTGCCCAAACAGGCGGGAAAGGGACCTGCGCTCCACACGTCTGCCACTTCCATGGAAATTAAAAAGCCCACTGGTCTCTGTTAAAAGCACCTTACTTTTCATCCTCGTAGTGAAGCACAAAATCAGTCTTGTGACTGCTTTTGCTAAAAGTGAAAGGTGGTGATTACTCCCCCAGGAAGACAGCGTAAGTGAGACCTCCCCACCCCAGAAAGCAAGGCCAGCTATTGTTGGCGTTCCTCTATTTCCTGTATCTTGATAAATAAGAGAGGGCAGCCTTTTGTGCCGAGTGACGTTTTGTTACCCCTCAGAAAGCACTGCACACTTAATCTCTCACTTAAGAGGAAGCTTTCTGAAATGGAATTATTACCCTTTTGAAGTAGACCCTTTTAACAGATTTTAATTTTTTCTAAAGGACCCTATTTAAACTCTAAAAAAAAAAAAAACCGGTATTTTATGATGCAGGATTAGGCAAAGCTGCACAAAATGCAATTCTAAATAAAATATCTGATTATTTAGCAATGCCAAATAATTACGGTTTCCCACCTTTGAGAAAGCCTGAAGCCCCAACTGACCCTTTTGTGTGCCTTTGTGAGGAGAGCTGCTTGCTCAGTTCTCCAGCTAGAGCTGTTTAAATCCCTTGACTCCTGGGGAAACTGGAGGCCGGTGACTGCCTGGTGAGAGCCTCAGCCCATGCAGCTGCTCCCAGTGATAAGAGTGACATAAATAACAACTCACTAAAAGGTAGGAGTGATTTGCTTTAAGCACTTCAGCACCTGCTGTTACTAATTAAGGGTTTAGCCTGCCACCGATTGCAAATGGAAATCCAGCGTTTTTTCAAATTGTAGAGACTAGAGTGCCCTGAGTGTTACTGTGATCACAGAAATCAAACGGAGTGGATGAAGATGTTGGTGATAATGATGTCAAGTTATAAAAACTGCCCACACTTAAAACATATGTACCAAGGTGTTAATAGGGCCTACTCTGAGTGGTGGATTTATAGATGCTTTTTATTTTCCCTTTAGGCTTTTTTGAGTTTTCCCTGTGTTTCCCAATGAATACACACTGCTTTTGTTTAAAAAGGTGCATAAGCAATTCAAATAAAAAAGATTTTCTATCAAATGAAATCTAGCATTGCTCCAAATTGTGGTGCTCACAGGTGAAAATTTTAGAGGTACTAAAAGGCAGTTTTCCAGGCAGAACATACTAGAAACTTTTATTCCTTTTTAAAAATTCTTATCAGTAGATCCTCCTCATAGCCTGTGTTCATATTACATTGTCAACAAGATATTTAACCAAATATTCAGATTTTTGTTGTTTGTAAGTCATTCAGTTAATCGACGTTACCTGGCGATAGTGGACTTGAGCAGTGTTCTAATTTGTGTAATTATTAACTTTCCGAATGTGCTATGGCGCTGACTTTGTAAGGCAGGGAAAGAAGCCTTTGGCAAGAGAGCAAATCAGTTCTTTCTGGAGCTTCTTTATGTCATGTCCTCTCTGTGCCGTGGTGTAAAAATTTCAGACTCCTTTGCAGAACGGTGAGTTAATGATGCTTGTTTTTCCCTCCTCCCTTCCCACGTCCAGCTTCCTACCTCCTCTCAGATTTCTCCCCTCTCCCCAGTACCCATGTTCTGCCCTTTTCTCCACAAGGCTGAGAAATTCTGCGGACTTTGGGATCTGAGCCTCTAAGGGGGACAGTACAGTCAGAATACCAGGCGCTAGCTAGGAAAAGGTTCAAGTTAGGCAGCTGATTTCTGTTATTCTAAAAGTTAACCTTTCGCTCTGCAGTAGGCCCTAGTTCCTGACCTCTGTGACTCAACCAATGCAGAGATCAGTTCAATTCCGAGCTGTTTTTACTGCCCAGCACGGACACATTTTCCTCTCTAATTCCACCTCTCCCTTTACCCTTCCATCAGGTTGATTTGATGTTGTCTCGGGGTTTTTTGGTGCTCAGGTGTGGTATTTCTTGAGAAAACATATCAATAACTACCACCTAGAAGGAATCACACAAACCTTTCTCTTTACAACAATCTTGTTATCCTCCAGACAAGGATGACCTAAGTGTCTTATTCAAAGCCACTAGGTAAGTGGCTGAACTAAGTGATAGACCCTGGTCTCTCTGCTTCAAAAACCTTTGCTTCCCTCCCCACTGCATTAAGCTGTTGAAAAAGTACCAGTAACAGCTTGGAAGAACTGAGGCTCATACTCTATTCTTCCTGTGTTCCAAGGGTTGAAAGCCATGCTTGTTTATCAGCAGAGGAAAGGGCTATTCGAATATAAGTCCCATGAGGGCACGGACCTTGTCTGTTCACCTTATAGTCCTAGCACCCAGCACTGTGTCTGCCCTGTAGAAGGGGATCAATAAATACCTAGGAGAGAATAAATAAAACATATTTAAGCAGATGCATAAAGTGGCAAGATGTTTTAAAATAAAAAGAAACTTTTTAAATATAAATATATACAAATTTATAGCTCAAGACACCCTGGTTTATATGTGTTATTTTAGTGTGATTATTAATAGCACATCCTTTCATTATCAGAAGTGTCTCAGTTTGGAAGATAAACTTCATGGTCACCCTGCCTATATAAGATAGGTTATTTTTGGATATTCACAGTTTGCTTCAATTAATCAGGTTAATTTAAAAATACTCTTATGACCACTTGTTAATGATTGTTTCAGTGCTTGGCTTGGGGTTCACAAAGGAATATGTTGGTATAGGAAAAATCATGTGCTGCAGTAGAGATTTGCAGTCTGCACTCAGCATCACAGTGGCTGAGAGTCCCACGTTGCTCCTAAAGTGCTACTGGAAATGAGAATGTTTATAAAATAAAAAGGAAACATACTATCAGGGCCCCAACACTCTCTCCTGTAGAAACTGCGAATTTCAGAGGTTATTTGAAAGTGTTCACTGTTGTCTTCTTAGAATATAGAACATTTGAGGGTAGCAGAAGGAAATAAGGTTGTTGAGGTAGGTCGATATCAGGCTATGAAAGACCAAGCTAAGGAGTTTAAATTTTTATCTTGTTTAAAGTGGGGTGGGGCAGGTGAGGGAGATTGGCTCATGATGGTGAATTGAGCACACGTGAACCTCTGCATCCCCTCCCCCAAACTCCATAGCTGGAGCTACTTTGAAAATGTGATGATGCCTTCAGCAGGTAAATATCATGGAAAAATAGCAAGTTGGGTATTCCAAATTAAAAGACCAAAGAGACATAACAACCAAATGCAGTGCATAGTCCTTAACGGCATCTTGGTTCAAACAGAGCAGATTGTCTCTGAACATTAAAAAAATCCACAGAAAAACTTGAAATTAGGAAAGCAGATGAGATCAAATTACTGTTAAAACAAAAGTAGAAAAACTACAATTTAAAAGACACAAAGACGAAATGGAGAGGAAAAACAATTTTAGTGATGGTTCAGGCTCAATGCTAGCAGAAACAAGGATGAAAGTGGCCCAATAGGTGCTCACCTGGTTTAAATTAGTTGAATACAGAACACCTGGGCCCGGTGGGCCCCTGGATTTACCTTGGACTCTCCCAGCTCACTCCTATGAGAGCAGAAGCAGTGGTATTTTTAACTCTGGGATAAACTCCAGGAACTGCTCTCTAAGGAAAATGAACATACATGGCATGAGGGCTGCTGGTGTGGGTAATTTCCAGACCTCTAAAACTGAGACGGAGGAAAGAAGGAAAGGTAGTTCTTCTGAGGAGGGAAATAAACTAATGTGCTTGTTTTTCAGAGCAAAGTTCCCAGCTTAATTTTGATAAATAGCTTGCTCCAGCCTCTCTGCTCTCTAGCTTCTGCTTCCACTCATCCAGCTCATGCACACCAAACCTGTAGTCAGTTATCCCGTTAAAGCAGTGGTCTTGCACCAGGGACCTGTTTCGTGGAAGAATTTTTTGGGATGGTTTTGGGATGACTAAAGCACATTACATTTATTGTGCAGTCAAAGCTCTCTGCTAATGATATTCTGTATTTGTAGCTGCTCACCAGCGCTAGCATCACCTCATCAGCTCCAGCTCAGATCATCAGGCATTAGGTTCTCATCAGGAGTGTACAACCTAGATGCCTCGCATGCTCAGTTTACAACAGGGTTTGCGCTCCTATGAGGATCTAATTCCTCCATTGATCTGACAGGAGGCGGAGCTTATGTGGTGATGTGAGCAATGGGGAGCAGCTGTAAATACAGATGAAGCTTTGCTAGCTCACCTGCTGCTCACCTCCTGCTGTGCGGCCTGGTTCCTAACAGGCCACGGACTGGACTGGTACTGGTCTGCAGCCTGGGGCTTGGGGACTGCAGCATTAAAGGAAGCGGCCATCAGGGAAATACCATCCTAACTGCAGGGAAAACTGCTTATTCACATCCACTTAGTCCTTGATTCATATTTATGTTTGGATAACCAAGGACTGCCTGACATTAGCAGAGCTAGACACAAATGGACAGGTAGAACAATTATTCCAGGGACATATTATTAAGGTACTAGAGTCTGAATGTTTGTGTCCCCCCCATCAAATTCCTATGTTGAAATCCTAACCCCTATGGTATGGTAGTAGGATGTGGGACCTTGGGAGGTGATTAGCCCTTGAGTGAGGAGCCCTCATGAGTGGGATTAGTGAGACAACGTGCTCCTTCCACCAAATGAGGACATGGGGAGAAATTGTCATCTGTGAACCAGAAATTGTGCTCTCACCAGACACTGAATCTGCCAGCACCTTGACCTTGGACTTTCTAACCTCCAAACTATGAAAAATAAATTGCTATTGCTTATAAGCCACCCAGTTTATGGTATTTTGTTACTGCAGCTTGAATGAAGTAGGATATAAGGGAATAGAAGAAAAAAAAACTTCTAAAATTCTAGTTTGTATCCTCAGTATATCACAGCCTAAAAATAGCTGGTTATAAAAAATTATGAAGAAAGAAAAATCTTAGAAATTAGTAATTCATAGTAAATTAACTGAAATTGTAAAAATCTTTAGAAGGACTGAAGACTGAACAAGTGGTCTGGAAAATAAGGAAGTTTCTCAAAGAGGAGTTGAGACACAAAGGATCAATTTAGGATGTCCAACATCTTGGAGAAGGTTTACAAGGAAAGACAAAAACAACAGAGAGGAGGAAATAATCAAAGAAATAACAGAAGAAAATTTTTGAAGCCAAAGATCCCCTAGGGGCCAAGTAGGAGGAATAAGGTCCATACTCAAACACATCCTAGACAATTATCAGGACCCAGAGGATAAAGAGGAGAAAAGCACCCAAAGAAAAACAAAGCAGCTTACTCTTTTTGTCAGCCACTCTGGACACCAAAAGAGAAATTCAGAGACAAAGTGATTTTGACCTTTGAAGTATTTGCCAGAACAAACCAGCCCTAAGTTGTGAGAGCACGATGAAGATGGCTTTAGACGTGCTAGGACTCCCTTTGATGCTATCAGACAATATTTCAAAGAATTTCCTGAACCTGTATTGCAGTTCAATAAAATGAATTCAAGAAAGAAGCAAATATGCGGTATAAGAAATCGTAGGAATCAGAGAAGAAAAATCATTAAGTATAAATGTTAATGAAAAAATATAAAAACTTAATAATTGTTGGAACTAAAATTCCAAATGTTGACATCATGAGAAGTGCCTAGGAGGTTGGGATATGGGTAAAGGGAGACCTGTTAAAGATGCTACCTTGTTTGGAGAGAAGCTATAGATTTAGACTACTTCTATATCTTAAATGAAAATGGCTACATATCCTTATTAAAAATTAAGTACTTCCCAGCCTCCAGTGGCCAAATTGGAGTAATTTGGGTAACAAAATATGCAAAATAGTATTAGATTGTAACCCAAAGAATAAAATAAATATCCATAAGTGCATACTAATATAAATAAATGATTGACTAAATAAATGAGGGAGAAGGGACAAATCTTCCTTACATAAAAATTCCAAATAATAAATGTAGAAGAAAGGAAATTAAAAAATCACTTTTGGAATGTCATGGTAATAATTGCTCCAGACAAGATCCACTGATGAAATTAAAGGGCATAACTTTGAGGAGAAGTGGAATATTTGCATAGCCTCAAAGTATCTCCCCTAGCATATTAATGTGATGGTTTTAACCTACATCCACAATTATTTGCTTTTCCTCCCTCCAAGTGATAGTGCTTGAGTCCCCTTCCATTGAGTGTGGCTGGACTTAGTGACTACCTTCTGAAAAGAGTGTGGAAAGGAAAAAAAATAGTGACTTTACAGTGGAGAAACCTTACAGACACATCTTAATCAAGTGACCAAGGTGAACATCTCTGGTAATATCTCAGGGGTATATACCATCATGAGAAGGGCATTTCATGTCTATGGTATTCTTCCCAAAATCCATAGTCCCATTTTAATTATTAGAAAAATGTCAGACAAATCAAAGTTGTGGGACATTCTACAGGATACCTCACCAGCATTCTTCAAAAGTCAGGAAAAACTGAGAAACCACTGCAAACTCGAGGAGACTAGGAGGCGTGAGGACTAAGTATAACCTGTATTCCTAGATGGGACCCTGGGGCAGAAAAAGGACATTAGTGGAAAAACCAGTGACTCCAAATAAAGACTGTAGTTTACCTAGTAGTACTATACCAATGTTAAATTCTTAGGGTTTTTAAAAAAATCATTTTTAGTTACTATGGGTACAAAATAGTTGTATATATTTATAGAGTATGGTTTCCTTTATTGTGGTAAAAAAAATACTCCACAATTACTTAGTTTTGATAAAAGTAGCATGGTTGTATAAGATGTTAATAGGGAAGCTGCATGAAGTGTTGATGAGAACTCACCATACTCTCTTTGCAACTCTTCTGTAAATTGTATTAATTCAAAATAAAAAACTTAAGACAATTAACTACTTATAGAATAGAAATAAAGGATTTCAGACCCAAAGCATTATAGGAACAGCAGGGTAGGAAAAGGAAAATTTGATCAGGCTGACAGAAGACATGGAGAAAAGAAAAAATGATAGTAAATAGGAAACATAATAAATGAAAGAAATGAGGCCATTTTACATTAAATTATAAATGTTTACAGTTAGTATTAACTGATTATATTACATTAATGACATTAGTTTAATGTGTATTAGCTAATGTTATTAATGTAATTATTTAAATTCATGCATTAAAAACAAAGCTCAGGGCCTGGTGCAGTGGCTCATGCCTGTAATCCTAGTACTTTGGGAGGCCGAGGTGGGAGAATTGCTTGAGGCCAGGAGTTGAAGACCAGCCTAAGCAACATAGAGAGACCCCATCTCTACAAAAGTTAAAAAAAAAAAAAAAAAATCAGCGAAGCATGGTGGCTCACACCTGTAGTCTCAGCTACTCTGGAAGCTGAGGCAGGAGGATTAGTGAAGCCCAAGAGTTTGAAGTTGCAGTGACCTATGATGATGCCACTGCACTCTTAACTTGGGCGACAGAGTGAGACCCTGTCTCAAAAAACCAAAAACCAACCAAGAAAACAAAAAGATCAGGTTGTGGAAAAAAACCCTATAAATTCAATCATATGCTATTTACAAAAGTCACACAAAATCAAAATGATATAGAAGGTTCAAAATAAAGGGATATGAAAAACTAAGAGCTGTATAGCAGAAAAAATAAAATTTCAGGTCAAAAAGCATTAAAAAGGGCAAGGAGGTATATTTCATATATAGTGTTCTATGTAATTATCAGTATATAATATTTAATAATATACCATATAAACATAGATCAGTATATAGTATATATTGTTAAATGTTATATATGTATAATATAATTATCATGAATCTTTATATACCTAACTCCTAATTATAAATAGAGCCTATAGTTAGAGAAATCGATGAATTGACAAAATCATAATTAGAGATATTTTAACACACCTCTGTCATAAACTGAAAGATCAAGTAGACTTAACATAAGTAAGAAAACAATTAACAAGTTTACTCTAAAAGATATATAGAGATTTATGCCCAACAGAAAATAAGCATTGTTTTCAATTACCCATGGGACATTAGCAAAAATTTACTATATGTTAGGCTATGAAGAAGATGTCAACAAGTTCTAAAACGTAGACATCATGCAGGACACATTAACTGTTGACAACATGCTAAAATAAGAAATAAGCAACTAATGAATAGCCAAAAAATTTAAAAAACCAAAAACACCCTCTCTACTTGGTATTTGAAAGCAACTTTATATAGGTGTTTATATGACTTTCAGGTTAAAATTGAAAGATAAACTGAAATTGTAAACTATTTAGCAATGAATGAACATGAACACACTATCAAAATCTGTGGGGTACAACAAACTGCCATTTGAAGGAAAATTTAAATATTCAACTATGCTGTCTAATAGAACTTTCTGCAGTGATGAAATGTTCTGTTAGTATAATTAAGCTATCTGATAATGGTAGCCACTTACCACATGTGGATGTTGGGCACTTGAAAAGTGGCTAGTAAACTGGATTTCAAACTTTATATTTTAATTAACATAAGTTTAAATTTAAGTAGCCACATGTGTTCTACCATATTAGACTACATAGACCACATAGTTCTATAATCAAGTGCTACAAGATAAAAGAGAAAAAAATTAAATATTTTTAGAAAGAAAGCAAGAGGAGCTCAATGACAATAATATTATATATACTTTAAAACTGATACATTTGAAAATGTAAATGAAATGGATTTGTAAAAATTTACATGAATGAAATTCACTTAAGGTAGAAAACTTCAATTTACCAGTAATCAATAAGGAACTATAAATAGGAGTCTAAGACCTATCTCTATAAATGTCTTCAGGACCAGATTTTATGGACAGGCTTTACCTAAACTTCAAGAAGCAGATAATTTCTGTGTTTTATGAACTATTCAAGACCATAGAGTAATATTGAATCTTTCTATTTTATTCTTCAAGCCAGCATAACCCTGATACCCAAACCAGATAAAACAATACAATAAAAAATTTGTATTCAGTTTTACATATGAATATAGATGCAAAAATCTAGAATAAATCGAGTTCATTATATATTATAATGGTTTATCCCAGCAATGCAATGATAACTTGAAATCTACTAATGTAATTCAACACCTAAGAGTTTAAATAATAAAAAAATAATAACATATTCATATTGAAAAAACACTTGATAAATTTTAATGCACATTTCTGATTTAAAATTTTTAGCCTCCAAATAAAAGAAACTTTTTTAACTTGATAAAGGATATTGATGAGTAACTTTCATTAAATATCATATTTAGTGGTAAAAACATTTGAAATATTCCCACTAAAGTCAGGAACAAGGCAAAAATGCTCACTGTCACTTTTGCTAATCACCAGTGTTTTAGATGTTTTAGCCAGTACTTTAAGATTAATAAAAGGCATAAATTCTGGAAACAGAGATAAAAATGTCATTTTTTGAAGATAGTATGATTGTCTACCTAGGAAATTGAGAAGAATCAACTAAAATATGTTGGAACTAAATAAAAAGTACCATAAAGTAGATTATTTAAAGCAAGTCCCTTATACAGAAATTAATAGCACTTTGTATGTCAACTATAATCAATAGCACTACTATATGGCAGCTATAACCAATCAGAAAATGAACAGGAAAAGATATCCCCTTCACAATGACCTCCATATGTTGAAATATCTGGGTATAAATATATGAGGGCACATATGAAATCAGTATGAAAGTCTATAAAACTAAAGAACATAAAAGACTCATTCTTTTGAGAGTCATACCTACTAAATAGGGAGATTGAGTACAGCAATGATATTCTCTAATTAACTGTTAAAATAAATGTAACCATAATCAAAACTTTGACAAGTTTCCTTGACAAGCTGATGCCAAAATTTTGTTAGAAGAGAAATTGTGGGAAAATATTTAAGAACCAAATTGAAAAATAACAAGAAACCATGTGTTCTATCAAATATCAAAACACACTGAACAGAGCTAGTAAGTAAACAATGTGATATTAACCAGGAATAGGTGAATAGATCCATGGATCAGAATGAAGTCCAGAAACAAACATAGACACTCATACACAAAGGGCAACATTTGAAAACAGAGAAGTTTAGTCAATAATGCTACTGGGATAATTAGCTCTGCATTCGAAAAAATGAAATCAGATATCTACCTCATGTTAATCACCAAATAAATTCTAGATGGGATAAAAAGCTAAATACAAAAAATCACAAAAGTATTAGAATATACTATGAAAGCATATTTTAACATAAACAGAGATGGCTTTGAAAGCAAGACAAAATTCAGCAAAGCCATAAAAGAAATAGTAGATTTGTTATTCAATTTTTAACACTTATTAGTGACAAGAGACCTTATAATCAAAATTAAAGGCCAAGTAACAGACTAGAAAAAAATAGTTGACTAATATCCAAAATATATAAAGTTCTACAGAGAAATAAGAAACCACAAATAGGAAGGTGGACAAAGGTGATAAATGGACACTGTGCAACAAATGGAAGGTGCAGATTGCCACTGAAATGAAAAGATACTGAGCTTCACTGTTAATTAGAAAAATGACAATGAAAAGGAAAATTAAGAGGTATTTTTCAATATTGGCAAAATTTTAAAAAGATTAAGAATAATCAGTCTTACTAAGAGTTTGAAGAAATGGGTATTCAAATATACTATTGGTGGAGATGTAAACTTTTGTATCTTTTGGGAAGAACGATTTGGCAGTATTTAAGTTGAAAAACAAGCAAAAACTTTCTGATCTTCTAGTTTTGATTTTAGGGTATATGCTTATTTGTACAAAGATATATAGGTGTTCATCACAGCGTTATAGTAACATCATAATCCAACATTAGGAGAAAGACTTAATCGATTATTATAATATCATTGGAAATGAGGAAGACTGGATCAAGATTGCAGACGAGCACATCCACCCCAGATCCAAACAAATAAAAGAAAACATATTTTTATGAGAATAACTCTATAACATCCTGAAAAATGAGAATGTTTCCAGTGAACCAGAATTTTTAAGGAATTGTTAAATTATATTGTTAAGTGAAAGCAACTCACTTTTTAAAAGTGTAATATCACATTCGTGAAAAAAGCTATCTATGGCTGTATTATATGTTTGACATAACAATTGTCTGGAAGGATACACACCAAACTGTTCACAGTGGTTGCTTCTAGAGGAGGGATTGCGAATTCAGATGTGAGAGACGATAAAGGAAGATTTACTTTTTTAAAAAAAGAAGAAAGGAAGAAAATTAGAAGGCGAGCAGATAGAAGTGTAGAAGCTTTGCTTACTTTAAACTCTTGCCTGGTTCCTTGCACCTCACCTGTTCTTTCCTGCAGCCCTTGAGGAATCAGGCTGAAGGGGGAGGGACACTCCGTGGGGGAAGACGGCCACCTGTACCAGCACCCTGCCCTGCGGAGTCCCTTCTTGGGCAAGCTGCCTCTCTCTTTGTACACGTCTTCCGGCTCCTTCAGCCACTTCTTTTGGCTTCCACTCTGGCCAGCTCCCAGGTTTTTTTCCCCCTGTGGCTCTCTCTGTGGCTGGCATTTCCAGTTGTTTTCTGTCTGTTTCATTAATTCAAGCATCCTCATTCTTTGGCATTTCCAGTGGGTGGAGTTCATTAGCTGTAGAGAATAAAACAGAAATAAAAGGTGAAGATGGAAATTCTATTTTTCCTAATTGTACTGAAAAATACCCTCAAATGGAAATAAAGAACCCTTTTGGCTGCTAACATTGGGATTTGAGTAGCACATATATTCCACTCAGAGACTTTATTTGAGCATTTCTTAGGATTTAGGGATTTAGGTCTTTCTTTGTTCTCTAGAATGCATGTTTCACCAAAATAAATTGTGTGGTAGTCACCAGTTTTGTTCTTTAACCAGTAAACAGACTTTCCAGCAGAAAAACTGGGTCATAAGAATTCTATCTATCGTTTAACACGGCAAGAGAGAAATTCGCAGGAAAACCACAATGGAATAGCATTCGTAGGCAAAACTTTAAAAAATAATATGACCTTCAGATCCATAGGCACTGAGGATATGAAATTAATAGTTCCTGTCCTTGAGATTCTTACAGTCGACCGTCCACTCCGGCTGTAGAGTCAATCATTGCATGATAGGTAACCTTTATTTATTTTATCCTCTCATACGTGACATTTTCTCTGTGCCTAGATATTAATTATGTGGTGCTACGGCTTCCTTCTCTTTCAGGCAAAAATAGAATTCTTATTAGTCGGAGATGTCACTGTTCACTACCTGGCTGATACAGTACAGAAAATCTTCTCAAATATAGCAGAAGTCACCGTCACCACCAGTGACGTGAAGAAGGCAGCGGCGCTTTTGGATGACTGCACATTCAACGTGATTTTCCTGAAGATGACTTCTTTAAGTGCTGAGGAGCTGGAAACTGTCAAATTAATTAGGTAAACTTCAAAAACCTTGACTCTGTATCTTTAGAATATTAATAGTTTTTAAAAAACCTATTTCTATAAAAATCCTTAAAAGATGAGATATTCCTACTTATTTAAAAAAATTTTATTTTTAAAATTCATGGGCAGAATCTCTGTACGTTTTTATTGCCAGTTTGACATACTGTTATAAGAAATTATCATTTTAACTTGAAAAGCAATAAGTATGGTCGAGAATGAAGTGACTTGGTCATAAAAATGAACCAGTCATAGAAATTTATTTGGTATGTGATGCTTACATTATCTCCATACGTGCTCCTTTTTAATTACTGCATCATTAAAATGGTGCATCTCTTCAGAGTTCATTAATTGTTACAGCAGATACTAAAGCAAGTGAATGAACACTCTTTGCCCTTTGTCATGTTAGCTGTGGACTGGGTTCGAGCCATGAGGCCCTCTGGATCCACTGAGCCCAGACACTACCACCTCCAGTGTTTTTGTTTAGTCTTGTAGCTCCATAGTCCTACTTTCTGGTCACCCACTCCAGCTCTAGAGAATTGGAGTTCAGTGGTGGGACAGTTCCCTGCCCGACTATAAGGATTTTGAGCTGTATAGGATGTGTTTCAACAGGGTTAGACCAGAACAGATTTGTTCCTCTTCTATGAAACACTTGATAGAAATAGTGGAATGGTAGATAATATTGGAACATATGAGAGCTTGTTAAAATTATGTGACAGGCCTTTCTAGGCTAAAAGAGGAAGTTCAGAGACAATATTGTGATCCTTGAATAAAGGAGCAGACAAATGATGTTAGGGGAAAAGAAAAGTTGGAATGAAAAGAAGCCCAAGCCATTGAGTCACTTGTTAAACAGAGACAGACAGGTAGACACTACTCCTGGGGTTTCCTAGAACAGTTGATCTTCTGCATCTCTTTCAGCTTTCTACTAGGGATGCGAACTCTAGACAAACCAGGAAATCTATCTACGTCAAAGTGGGTTTCACTTCCAAAACATGTTGTGAGCTATCCTCCCAAGAATATGCCTATTTTATTACATACGATCTAGAGATAAGAGTTCCCCTGTTGAGGACTCATCATAATTTTTCAATTATATCATATTTTTAAATTTCTACAATTTAGAAATTGGGTGGAACAGGATTTCATCCTCCCTACTTGACAGATGAGAAACCTGGGGTTGAAGTGACTTGCCCAAGACCACATGGCTTCTTTGTACAAAACTCAGACTAGAACTGTTTACTCTTCCCTTCATGTGCTTTCTAGAAGTCTGTTATTACTTGACTTTTGTATTGAACCTCTTTTTCACCTCTGGGGTTTAGTATATGCCAAGCTCAGTGTAAACAAACATAGACATAGTTTGGGGAGCACTGGAGAGATCAGTACGGCTGGTCTCTCTGTTTATTCCAAGAATAGGATCCTATCCGTGCCTCTCTGAATGGAGTAAAGCTTTGTATTTGCTCATTATCCAAGCTAAATTTTGAGCAGGATAAGGATAAAGTTCCATTTAAGAACCAGCTTTACATTTAGTTGCAGTTATTAAAACCTAGGAGGTTAAAGGAGAGAATTTGCTGTTACTTCTGTGGATTTTCCTCACTGCAGCTTTCATTGCTCTGAATAACAGCTTAAGATTTCTTAGCAGAGAAAAGAAGGTAGATGAAGGTACTAAGTGTACAGATGTGCATATGGTAGTTCTATTATTTTTCTTTAAAAGCATTTGTGTGAAAAGAAAAAAAGGATAATTTGTAGAATACTCCTGGATTTGTTTTTCTTGTTGCACTATTCCCAATATCCAGCGTGTGTCTTGACAAACAGCAGGTATTAGCTTCCTTGCTGTAGACATGAGTGAGTGGTGATACGGATCAGAGGGAGAAATGCCGTTCAAGGGCAGACACTGAGTTCTAGATTTTGTGTTCCTCTCTGAAAAAGGGACAAAGTTTTTTTTTTTTTTTTTTGTGGAAGCTTTGCTTCATGATGCTGGCTTCAGAGGCTAGGAATGTTTCTGAAATTCCCTTTCCTGCCCTCAGCACTGTTATGAGTTTATGATTTATGAGTTATTTAAACCCTTATGCAAGACGTTTATAGTTTTCACCTGTAGTTTTTCTTAGGGTAATAAGTCCTTTACATGTTCTGCCCCATTTATAAGGCATTTAAGCTGTCATCTTTCCTAAAGCATGGTATCTTTTGAGTGTTGGCTAACATTTAATGACCAAACCAAAATGCAGAGTCTGGTTTAGCTTTTCATCTGCTGTATTTTAGATTTTTCCCCTTAGATCTTTGTTGCATTTTTGTAATATCTCAAAATCTGGGTAGGTTTAGAAAAATGTACAACTACTTACCTAACTCCTCTCTCTGGGCACTTTGTGTCCACTGCCAGTGAATGATGAATTTACAATAGAATAAAAATATCTATATTTATTTTCAGTATTAAAGCACCTGATCACAAATATATATGTCTGTAAGGCATTATTGAAAATAAGAATGCAGTTTAGCTTGTTAGCTATAATATTAGATTTATTTTAGAATAAAATGAAAACCGCCACCTTAAAAGATTCTTAAATTTATTCTTACAGAACTATGTCTTAAGCTTGATGCGAACCGTTGATCAACTTTAATCATTTATAAAATATTGGTACCTTACAGACTGACATTCTCAGGAATTATGGCACTTTCCAGTTATAGGTTGGTGTTCCTGATAGTTCTCCCTAATTTGTTTTTATTTCATGAATATATTGAAAGAATATACTTTTATTGAGCAGATGAACTCAAACCTACCCAATGGTAAAATATTTTAAGATAATCTTAGGATTCATTTTCCTGGCTCCAGAATTCCAGGGATATTTCACTCTTAGCTTACGTCAGTTCTCAAAATTGAGCCACACTCAAAGGGCAGATGCTTGATCATTCAGACACGTCCTGACACTTTATCTTCCGAAGGCAGATAGAGAAAGTTGAAATATGTTTCAAACTCATCAACAATGTATGGATCCTCTCTCGAGTTCTGATTTTCCTTTCTATGAAATGGCTCTGCAGTTCTCAAAATTTCACGATTCTCTTGAGCTCAGAGCAGTTTGGCAACAGAAAAGGAATGCATGATGTTCCATCTGCTCAGTCTGCAAATCAAGTTTAGGTCTGGTTTCGTTTTTCCTCATGCAATTTGTCTGATTAGTTAACTTATCACTTCACTAAGAAAACTCAATCTTGTGAGCCACAGAGATCTAACAAGTTGTCCTTTTGTGTCTACCAAAACATCCCTGACTTGATAATGTAATTCAGTAAATCTTACTATTAATAGTTTGCATAACTTAGTCCTCTGAATATTTGACGATAAATACAATAACAACAAAACATCTAAATAGTTTTACTAAAAACTTTATCCTATAAATTGGTGGTGGATGTGAACAGGAACTGAGGAAGACTCTAGAACTTTGTAATTCCTAGCACCTAACATGGTGAGTGTTGCAGCAGGAACTCTTCTGTCTAACAGCAGAGCGGGAGCAGGACATGCCAACCTTCACTGTTGTCCAGAATAAACCATCAGAGCATTGTTGCATTTTACTGCTGGTGCCCTAAAATTGTACGTGAACTCAGTATTTTTGTATTTATAGTAAAAGTCTTGATCTTCTTACTGAAAGGGATATTTTAATTAATCAAGTAATTAACAAAGAACATTATTTGTTACAAGTCCCAAAGAGGCCATGCCAGGTTAGCTTGGCTACATTAAGCCCATGGACAGAATAATGGATAACTGTACTCAAGAGACCACAACCCAAAGGTGATACTGGCTTTTGTTCCTTGAAGTCCTTTTGACTCTACAGGAAGTAGCATTAGAAATTTCTCCTGGCTTCATAGGGACTTATAAGACCCCTTTGGCCGTCTTAGATGATAGCTTTCAGAGGGCAGGGCTTTCCTGAGACCCTTTGGTAAGCAGAGCATCAGAGTGTACTACTTGGCTCAAAACACTTTTATGTGATCTTTTTGTGTTTTCAGCTACCAGAGTCCAGAACTAGGGATGGGGCAAGACAGAGGGTGAGGGTGGGCACTACTGCAGTCTGAGCTGATCGCTGGCTCCAGTTCCATAGAGCATTGGAGGGAGGGAGGCGTAGGAATGGAACATAGAGTATCAGTGTCCAATCTCATATTTGAGGTATAGTCTTAGGAAATATCATGACATTTAAACAGTATAATCTGTGAAAGAAGAGGAGAAAATAATTCTCCCCATATGAATTGCAAAAGTTTAAAAGACAAGAGACTTCAGTTGAGAGGGTCTGAGAACCTGCAATTTGATTTTGGCATATGGAAGATGAAGTGGTATCAGTTGGGGTGGGTAAAAGAGATTATTGTTTTGTTTTTGTGTTGCTTAGTTTTGTTTCAAGGAACATTCATTCATTAGAAAGCAAACATTTTCTTGTTGATCCTGGAAACTACAAACTCTTTTAGCATATTGATTGGTAGAGAATGTGAATGAGCGGCGAAGCTTAAGACCAGAGTGCTGGATTCTGGGAACTATATCAATCCTAGAGTCCCTGTGCAGCAGGGTGGGTGTGTTGCTTGGTAATTGATTCTGTACCAATGGAAAGTCCGAAAATTCCAACTCTGTCTGCTGTAAAGCTTGACATTTGAAAGTCATCAGGGCATATAAATCCATATATCCAAATCTAATATACTTCAGTGTCTGTAAAATCAATTTGTATAATTTTTCAAATATGAACATAAGATGATTTCTAAAAGTAAAGAACTTTGTTTCCTCCTTTAATTCTTAAGTATTTTAAGATAATATACTTTTCTATAAATGTGTAAAGTATTTTCTCTTTTAACAGTTGGACTAAGCTACCCAATAATTTTCTTTCAGTGGCCCTGTCTCTTCAGTCCATATTCCCCTTCCACCTGTCTTTCCTCATCCTGTTTTCCATACCTCCATTATATTCCACATTTTTTCATCACTTAAAAAATAGGTGTGGGCCAAGGTGCAGTGGCTCACACCTGTAATCCTAGCACTCTGGCAGGCTGAGGTGGGAGAATCGCTTGAGGTCAGGAGTTCAAGATGAGCCTGAGCAAGAGGAGACCCGTCTCTACTAAAAAATAGAAAAAATTAGCCGGATGTGGTGGTGCATGCCTGTAGGCCCAGCTACTTGGGAAGGTGAGGCAGGTGGATCATTTGAGCCCAGGAGTTGGAGGTTGCAGTGAGCTATGATGATGCCACAGCACTCTAGCCCAGGCAATAGAGCAAGACTCTGTCTTAAAAAAAAAAGAAAGAAAAATATATATACACACATACATACATACATACATACACATACCTGAAAGCCAGGTGCTGTAGCTCACACCTATAATCCAGCACTTTGGGAGGCCTTGACCTGAGAATCACTTGAGGCCAGGAGTTCAAGACCAGCCTGAGCAACATAGCAAGACCCCATCTCTACAAGAAATAAAAAAATTAGATGGGCATGGTGACTACTTGGAAAGCTGAGGCAGCAGGATCACTGGATCCCAGGAGTTCGAGGCTGCAGTGGGTATGATTACGCCACTGCACTCCAGCCTGGGCAACAGAGTGAGACCCTGTCTCCAAAAATATATATATATGTATATATACGAAATGCTTACATCATGGCAGACGTCATTCCGATCATTCCCACTGGGCCACCATGCCCCACCACACCACCGTACTGGTACGCCATCCTTACCTCCACATTCAGTTGGCCTTTGCTCCCACGTGTGTCTGTTTTGGTGACAGTATTTCTGCCAGAGCTTCGCATTAACTCATAGAAACTGTGTATTCTTCCCTTTCTTCTCTTCCAGCCCAAACTCAAAATTCACAGGACAGAACCAAACCTGAATAGACCTCAATTGGGTGAATGTCACATTTCAATAATAATCCTGCTAGTCTGAAATAATTAGCTTAGTAAATATTCTGAATTCTTTATTTTTACAGAAGATCCTCAGATATGCCTGCTTTCTCTACCATCAGCTCTTGCCTGGAGACTGCCATATAGTCTCCTCAGTCCATAGGGAGAATGATCTTTCTCAGATGCAACTATAGTCATGTTCCTCCCAAGCTTAATAGCTTCCTGGTATCCATTTTAATTCAGTTCCCACTCTTTCCTTTGGCCTACAAGGCCTCCCTACCTCTCTGGTCTCATCTAATGCTCTTCTCTCTCAGAGGCTCTGTGCTCTAGCCACCTTGGACGTCTTGCACTTTCTCAAACTCACCTCGTTCTCTGCTACCTCAGGGCTTTTGCCTGTGCTGTTCCCTTGGCCCAGAATGTTCCCTGCTGTATGTCTGTTTTCTGCCCTCCTTCTCTTTGCAGTCCTTCAGGTGACTAACTCCTTGGTGGCCACATAGGCCAGTCTACTGGAAGCCTCCTTGCGGAGGTTTGTGCTCTGTTGGCCCTGTCTGTGGCTTTCTTTCACAGCGCTGGACACATCAGCTACACGTAGTTCATTTAATGTCTTTCCTGCCCAGGGCCCTCATCCATCTGTTCACCCTGATACCCCCCAGAACCTTGCACAGAGCCCAGCACATAGTCTGGCACACGGTAGGCTCTCTGTG
>CAUYSK010074914.1:0-13669 GCA_963575035.1 Avahi laniger
CGCTTCCTCTCCGTAGGCCCTCCCCAGTTTCCTAGTTTTTCTTTTCCTTGGCCGGGTGATACATGTCAAGAAATCTTAGGATCAAAAATGTCGGACAACCACTGTCCCACAATTACTGTGCATGGTCAGTGTTATTTCTGGTGGTTCACGTCAGCTTCTTCTGGCTGGGTTAGAAGCTAGTCTCTTAGCACTGCAGGTACCAGCCAAATACAGAGAATTTAAGAATCAGCATAAGGAAAAATACATGTGCTCAGCAAGAAATCTCAGAAAAGATACCTTGCTTGCTTAGTTGAATATGTCTATCTAGAAGCAAAACTCAAATGCACACATTTTCTAAATATTATAACCAGAAAGAAATTCTCCATATTTTCCATAGATTACATGTGTTTTGAGCAAATTGTATAAAATATAGGTAAACTAATTTTTCTGGGTTTTGGCCAATGAGTGTCTTTATCTTTAATATGTAGATCAAAGGAAAATACTTCATAAGTCACCATAAGTTACATTCTGAGTCCCTAAGCATAAAATAAATTTCACACTCCTTTTTCCAATTAAAAATTAAACCTACCCCAGTAAGAAAAAATTTTTTTTTCCTAATTTTCTCTCCTCTCCCTTTCTTCCTTTCTCTCATCCTCCTTCCTTCCAACGAACATTCATTAAGTGCCTGTGCATTGAGCCAAATCACTGGAATACCAGGCTTCATTATATTGAGTAAAGAAATCTGGTGGTTTCATTTATATGCAAGTTTTGTATAAAAACAAGTCTATCCCTTTAAAGGACAATTTGTGAAGCCATTCATTTAATTCAGCACAAGAAAATTAACTGAAGTCAGCTGAGGCATTGTGACCTCACTACAATCCCCCTAGATAAGAGGAATATCTCAGAGGAAATTATTCTAGCTCGCGACTCAGACAAGGAAAGCCTTGTTTCAGGAGAAAGAACCACAGAGAGGAGATTTTCCTTCAGGAAAAAGATTGTTTCATACTATTCCAGAAGAAAAATACAGTAGGCTCTTTTGAAAATCAAAGAAAGTAGTGAGGGACCATTCCTGATCTTGCTGTTATTATTAAAGAGCAGGATTGACATGGTATTATTAATATGAACTAGATTTTCTTAAATCCAGTTGTGAGTAGGATGTAGGAGAATAGTCTAAGTGACTTTTATCATTAAGACAAAAAATGTTTCTAGGGCATATTGTTTCCTTTGCTCTGTATTTGGGCGCTTACATTCTTACCGGTTAACAAAGTGTTTTTGAGTGTCTTCTTGTCCTCATGTAAAGTAATGTGATCTTTCACTTGAATTTTAAAAAAATTCTCAGTCTAAAAATCTTTGTTTATAATAACAAGTAACATTTCGCATTTTGCAAATAAGGTTTAGGAACCCGTCAGCTGGTGAGTAGCACAGCCAATATTCAAAGCCCAGTGGCCCCGAAACTGTTTACCAACTCTGCCATACTGTCTACCGCAGAACTGCTGCAAGAAACTAGAAACGAGGAACCTAACAAGAAACGTGCATAAGATAATATGAAACTTTTGCTCTCAACTTATAGAAAGTTAGGAAATACAAAAGTAGTTTAAGCAGAGTAATATACGAGCTTGTTTAGGCTAAACTAGAACAAAACCATCATCTAGATATTTCTTTCCTAGTCTGCTATTGTAGAAGAGACTGAGTTGCCTACACAATATTCACTCTTCCCGCTTCCTTATTAAAGAATGTTGGTGTTACTTGGGGTGGCAATGTTCCCAGCTTAAAAGGAACCTCCTTTTGCCCAACCTCCTTGGCTTCTAGGAAATGTAAGCAGAAGTTAAGTTGGATGGAAGCCAGGGAAGGTCCTGAAAGTGAGCAGACTCAGTTGGGAGATACGCACTTTCGCTATTGCACTTTCCTCTAGCTTGGAGAGTGGACGTGACAGCTGGAGCAGCAGGAGCATTTTGTGGCCCTGAGAAGACTTTTGGCATGCAAGCCAGCACTAAGGACAGGAGAAAAGAAGAGGAGCAGAAACCTGGGCCCCCAGACCATGGAGTTGCCATAACCAGCCCTGCACCACTTAACTCTGGACTTCTTTTATGTTTAAGCAACACCCCTTTGGGTTTTCTGTAAAATGTGGCTGAATCCTAATCTTAAGGGATGCCATGTCTTTTATAAATTCTCAACTTCCAATTTTCCTCAATAGCTTTTTTTTTTGGCCAAAAGTTTATAGGGGCTCTTAATACATTTTATTATAATTCATAATTTCTTTTCTGCCTCACATTTATGCCTCTCTGCAACTCAACCCCTATTGGCCTCAAATTCATATCTTTACCTCTCTCGGCCTTACCCAAGTATGGTGATGACCTTTCGCAGGGCTCACAGCATATACTGTTAACAGGAAAAAAACAGACTATCAATAAAGGTAGAAATGAGCAGTAGGTGTCAATAGCTCACCCTGAGATGTCAAAGGGAAAAACGATCACAGGAAATTAAAGTTAAGGGCCTTGTCTGGAATCGTAGGTCCAGTAATTGATGAAACCAGGCTTGAACCTAAAGAGTCCTTTGTGATGTGGGTCTAAGTAAGTGACTGACAGTGAACTGGCAAGAAGGAAGCAGAAGGAGCTTCCAGCTGCGGGTGACAAGTTTCGCACAGGCCTTGGAGGAAGGAGGAGCGAGGCAGACGGTTCTTATTTGCAGGCAATCAGAAGCATGAGAGGAAGGACCATGTTAAGAAAAGCAGAACTTGTGCAGTCCAAAGAACTAAAGCGTTAGTGTGAAATAATGAAATGAACAGGCTTAGAGATGCCTCTCAACCACCAGTTAAAAAAGAGGAGGGTAGGGAATGTGAGGGAAAAAAATTAACAAGCAAGAGTACCCAGCTACAAAGCAGGACATGCAGATGGGCCATCAAACTGCACACACACTGTTTTTTTTTACCAGCTAATGCAATATTCATCCCTGACCCTCACCCTAGTGGAAATGGAAGACTTTAGGGCTCCTCATTATTTTTGCCACGATCATTCCCTCTCCCCCATAAAAAGAGTTATTTAAAAGTCTGTAAAAACTTCTAAGGGTATTTGGTTCTCTCTTCCAAATTATCATTACACAGTTTTTTTTTAATATAATGCATGCATGCTTGTCACTCAGAGCTTTGCATTAGAGAGTCACTCTCAGCTAGTTGATAGAGGTGAAGAATAAGAAGTTCACAATACATAAAACTTAGACATAATAAGACTGTAAATCCTAACTCATGCTGGGTGGACCCCTTCCTGTCTTACTTATTGCTGATCTGCATCTTGTCGTCATAAAAGTGTCCTACCTAGTTTGTAGCAAGTTACCTTCAGATATCCAAACTTTAGAAGCTTAATCCTATTTCTTGGTGGAGTACAGTAGTCATTAACCTTGAAGCTATCCATTCTAACTGGTTGTCAAGAAAACAGTTTTCCATGCTTTATGTGTAACATCCCTGCTTAAAGAGCCTGAATTCCTTTGTGAGTAAGAAAATATTAAGACTTTTGGTTTTCTTCTTTGGAACTAATTACAATAAATTGATAATCATAGCAGATTGTTTTCTTCAAACCAATAATATGAATTTTTCTTCCACAGGCCCAAATATTTCCACCACGACCTGAACCCTGACCAAGTCTTTTGGCTTCTAAAGAGAATGAGAATTGAAATTTGAGATGCAGACGTTAAAAATGTAAGTAAAAATTTCAGAAGAGTATGCTTTGCTTTAAATGACTAATGGCTTTTCCTGAGATGAGTCCCAAGATATGTAAGTGTGGCTGGTAAACGTCTTTTTAAAAAATTTTAAAATATTTATTTAACGAATAAAAATTGTATATATTCAAAGTATACAACATGACGATCTGGTATATGTATATATTGTGTACTGATTACCACAATCAAATTAATGAACATATCCATCACCACCCGTTACCATGAGAGTGTGTGTGTGGGAGGTGAGAACACTTAAAATCTGTTTTCTTATCAAATTTCAAGTAAACAATACAGTATTATTAACTATATTCACCACACTATAGATTAGCTCTCCAGAACTTACTCGTCTTAAAACAGAAAATTTGTACCCTTTGACCAGTGTTTTCCTTATGCTCTCACCCCAGACCCTGGCAACCACCATTCTACTCTCTGTTACTGAGAGTTTGACTTTTTTATATTCCACATACGAGTGAGACTAAATGATATTTGTCTTTCTGTGTCTGGCTTATTTCACTTAACATAGCGTCCCCTAGGTTCATTCACGTTGTTGCAAATGGCAGGATTTCCTTCTTCTTTAAGGCTGCATAATATTCCACTGTATGCGTACGCCACATTTTCTTTAACCATTTGTCTGTCAATGGACATTCACGTTGTTTCCCTCCCCTGACTACTGTGCATAGTGCTGCAGATATTGAGCAGATATTGACTGATACTGATTGATATTGAGAGCAGATATTGATTTCACTGTATTCCAGAAGTGGGTTGGCTGGATCACATAGTAGTTCTATTTTTAATTTTTTGAGGTATTTCCATACTGTTTTCCATAATGGCTGTACCAACTGACATCCCCACCAATAGTGTACAAGGGTTCTCTTTTCTCCACACCCTTGCTGATATTTGCTATATCTTGCCTTTTTGATAAAAGGCATTCTAACAGTGGGAGGTAGTATCTCATGGTGTTTTTATGTGCATTTCTGTGATGATTAGCACCTTTTCATATATCTGTTGGCTCTTTGTATGTTTTCTTTGGAAACATGTCTATTCTGGTCCCTTGCTCATTTTATAAGTATTTGTTTTCCTACTCTTTTGCGAGTTGCGTAAATTCCTTATATATTTTGGATATTAACCACTTATCAGACATATGGCTTGGAAATATTTTCTCCCATTCTGTAGGTTGCCTTTTTTTTTTGTTGATTGTTTCCTTTGCTGTGAAGCAGCTTTTTAGTTTGCGGTAGTTCCACTTGGTTATTTTTGCTTTGATTACATGTGCTTTTGGTTTCATATTCAAAAAATCATTGCCAAGACCAATGTCAAGGAGCTTTACCCCTATGTTTTCTTATAGGAGAAGAAGCATAGTTTACTGAATATTTAAAGTCCATTGTTTTTGTTTTCTTTTTTGAGACAGAGTCTTACTCTGCTGCCCAGGCTAGAGTGCAGTGGCATCATCATGGCTCACTAACAGCCTCAAATTCTTGAATTCAAATGGTCTTCCTGCCTCAGCCTTCCAAGAATCTGGAACTACAGGTGCTCCTCACCAATATATAAACTATGTAGAGTCTCAGACTAGTCAGGGAAAATACTTAGACTCACATAACAAAATATTTTACTCCCGGTTAAATAGTAAAATAAAATAGTGTTTCCAGCAGATTCATTTTCAAAACCATAAAGCATAATGTGATTCTTCACATACTTGTCAAGCTGTTTGCCCAGGTGAACAATATATTGGTTTAATAAGAGAGCTGTCTGCCCAGATGGGCAAACTGTTTGTCCTGATAAATTGATTTGCAAGAATTTACTAAAGCAAACACTGGAAATTATTTATAAATTTACTGTCTTATCTTCCTAAGCAAGAATCTCCCAAAACAAAGAGTTCAGTCATGTTGACAGGAGTGAGTTCAATTCTAACAGCTCACATTCCCTGTGTGAATAGCAAATGGTTAAGGAGAGAAGACCCAGCTGAAATAGGGTGATTTTCAACCACAGAATTTTAGAGGTGGGTGATTAGGTCACTGCAGATGAAACTGATACCCAGAGAATTCAAATAACCCGCCCAAACTCACGTAACTGTTAGTGAGACAGTGGACAGCATAACCCAGATACTGCGGCTCCCAATCCGATGTTTTCTCCATTACATCACTCAGCTCCTTCTTGGAAACAGTCCTTTAAACATATAGAAATATAACTAAATAGTCTTTTGTAACACCTATAATTGGTTCTCAGGATCTTAAGCACCTCAATAAATGGAACACAGAGATTTAGGCAAAGGCACATTTGCAAAGCTGTCAGCTCTAACATGTCTCACATGCTTCACAATGGAAAAATCCAGAAATGAAGATGGTCTTGTTAATTTTAAATTTATTGTACATCATTAAAGACCATAATTATACTTTGGCAAAAATGTCCATTCCACCATTTGTACACCTGTACTCTATATCTGGAATCTTTTAACATGGACTTCATGTCAGCTTGTACTAATAAAGAACTTTGACCAATGTCACAACTGAGACATCATTTAAGATGTGATTACTTTCTGTTCACTTTATGACTCCTACTCACCTAGAAAGTGTGAAATTTAGATTACGTATTGGTTTTGTTGTTGTTGTTGTTGTTGATGTTGTTGTTTGAGACAGGATCTTGCTCTGTCACCCTAGAGCTATGGTGCAGTGGCACAATCATAGCTCACTACAACCTCAAATTCCTGGGCTCATGCAATTCTCCCAGCTCAGCCTCCGAAGTAGCTGGGACTTTAGGCGTGTACCACCATGACTGGCTAATTTTTTTTTTTTTTTAATTTTTTGTAGAGATAGGGTCTTGCCATTGCCTAAGCTGGTCTCGAACTCCTGGTCTCAAGATTCTCCCACCTTGGCCTCCTAATGTGCTGGGATTACAGACATGAGCCACCATGCCCAGCCCAACATGTTGATTTATTTTCAGATGCTAAGATAGTGGAAAGATTTATAATTCATCACATAGCAAAAAGCTTCCTACTATTTAAGGCTCTGTGATTCATCTGGTAGCCACCAGCCACATGTGTCCATTTAAATTTAAATTAACTGAATAAAATCAAATTTAAAAATAAGTTCTTCAGTCACATATTTACATAATAGAAATGTACTTTCAGCAATTTTTTAAAGGTTCTGTTGTATTTGGCCACTTCACTATCAAATGTACATCACTCTAGTAAATGTGCATCATTAAATAAACCACAAAGCAACATTACATCAGTTAAGACAGGGTAACACAATAATAAAGAACCACAAAATCTCAGTGTTTTAACGCAACGAAGATTCATTTGTTCTGACCTACGTTCAAAGTAGATGTTTCTAGTCAGGTAAGGTTCTCGCTGGATATACCTCCTCTGAGTAGTGATGTAGAGAAACAGGCACATCTGAATTCACCCCACCAATGAACTTAGAGAGAGAGGGGTGGGGATTTTGCCAGATGTTTGGGAGCTAGGTCTGAAAGTGTCATTCACACATCATTCCTCCCCAGAGTCCACTGACCATAAGTCGTCTTCTGGTCCCACACAGACGCAAAGGGGTTGAGACAGCTATCATCCTATGAACTCAGGAAGAAAATGAAATGGCGTGCGGAGTACAGAGTGTTGTCTCTGCCACAGAAGTCAGCCAACATTCAGACCCCACCACGCAAACAGATGAGAATCTGCTTACGGCAAGTCTCAAGATTTTGTAACAGTGGTGAAATGTACTATTCAAAAATATTCACCACCACGGAAGGGTTATACATCCCTGCCACACTGATGCCAGGCTTGGCTGTGTGACTTGTGGGGCCTTCTCTCTCGCAAGACTGAGCATCCCCAGAGTGGCCATCTGACTTGGTTTGTAGCTTGTGGGTGCCATGATCTGTGCTGCTTTCACACAGAAGCTTTAAGAATCATTGCATGCTGCCATTGTATTCTTTTCCCTCTACTAAACGACTGGCAAAGCCTCAGAGAGGGGCTGTTCCTTCAGCCCATGTCTCAGAATGATAACGACATGGAACAGTGTCTTAGTTACCTGCAATGAAGGTAAGGCTTAGGAGATAAACCTTTGTTGTTGTAAACCCCTGAAATTTGGGGGGGTTGCCTGTTACCACAGCATAACTTAGCCTAAACTCGCTAATAAGGTATCAAAACCATAGCAGTGGATGTGACTCTTTGGAAGCATTATAAATCAAGAATAGAAATTGCTTATGGTTTGCGATTAATAATAAAACATTCCTGTGAGTGGTAGAGAATATGACAAAAGCAATCATTTAAATTAGGTGCACCCTTTACTTTGGACTTCTTTACTTGTGAAATCACCTCCCAGGTCACGGGGAAGGGACTCTACTAGTGGCATGGAGACGGTGGTGTCCCTGTCCCCCCCGCCCGACAGCGAAGGCTGTGGAAGCGGGCGTTCCCGGGGGGATTATGCTGCTGCGTTCTCGGTACCGCAGCCCAGGCACTTAAAAGGGTAAAGAGACTTCCATCTGTACAGAACGTTTACATAAAACATGTTCCTAACAACTAATTTACAAATAACCTTCTGGAATCAAACAAATCTCACTGAAAACCACAAAGTTGGTTCTGCAGGGATGTAGCTAATAGAAACTAATTTGACATGTGCTCATAGCTTTCCATCAAACTGTAAAACACATTTTATGAGTTGAAGAAAATTTAGGTGTCATAAACTTTGTACATAACAATGAAAATCGAAAAATCAACAGCTGAAAGAGAATTTGCCATAATTCATCTCCCTATTTCCAAAGTTTCAGGGAAAAGTTCTATCATCCTCACTTTGATACTGTTATTGAAAGCAAATTCTCATTAGGTCTTCACTAAGGATGGAAAACAATCATTTTCCACATAACCTTTTAGTTACAATCAGTTCCTGACTATTCGGGGTATAGAGTAGTAAGGAATCAGTGGAGCATGAAATCAAATTAACAAATATGTTTTTTCCTTGCAAACACTGCATTAGATACAATCACTGATGATTAAACACTTCACAGTACCCTAAGATGTCAGCTTTCTTCGATAGTCCTGACTATGAACATCAATATGCCTGTTTTAAGACTAATAATAAAATGGCCTAATGGCCTGTAGAAACACAGAGAAATAAGAAAATTAAGAAACACGAATTTTCCAACACATTAGGCAAATTAAATCTCTGTATTACTCACCAAACTTTATGATAAATTATAACAATGCTTTTAATTCTCCTTTTTTCCAACCCTTTGATTGTCTCAAAATAATTTCTGAAACTTTTATGAATAGAAATACTACAAATCCCCTCATGTCAGTAAATATTTATCATGCACAAAGCCAGACAGTGGGGACTGCAAAAAGCGTTCTCCTTGGAAGTGAATCATTTGCTTAGGACAAAAGTCATATAAGAAAAAATTAGAGAACAATAAAATCCAGAATGTAATGGCCCGTGCCATAGGAAATCAGGGTTTTCTCCTTTCCATAAAATCCAAAGGATCCACTCAGGTATTTACTACCACCTTTCTGAACCTGGTTTACAATTAGCAATTTCCTGTTTTATATTGATAGTCTCTAAATTCTCCTTTATTTTAAATGGAATAAATTTAGGTGGATATAACAAGCGTACCCTGGCAGTTTTTTCATTTCTAGCAGCTAATTAAAAGCAGCTGCAGGCTGGGCGCGGTGGCTCACGCCTGTAGTCCTAGCTCTCTGGGAGGCCGAGGTGGGCGGATCGTTGGAGCTCAGGAGTTTGAGACCAGCCTGAGCAAGAGCGAGACCCTGTCTCTATTAAAATTAGAAAGAAATTAATTGGACAACTAAAAATATATATAGAAAAAATTAGCCAGGCATGGTGGTGCATGCCTGTAGCCCCAGCTACTCGGGAGGCTGAGGCAGGAGGATCGCTTGAGCCCAGGAGTTTGAGGTTGCTGTGAGCTAGGATGACGCCACGGCACTCACTCTAGCCCGGGCAATACAGTGAGACTCTGTCTCAAAAAAATAAAAGCAGCTGCAACATTAGTCTTTGTAAACAGAATTCATCTTAATTACCATTACAATTCCACCAGATACAAAGGTCTTACAGCCCAGACAAATCAGCAGATTATTGCACAGGGACTTCTAGATCAGGTTTTGCTTTTGCTGAATTGATGAGGGGCACATAGATATAAGCAGAAAAATTTAATTATACTAAAGTTACATAGGTCAGTGTTTTTCTCTGTTAAAATTATAACAAGTAAACTCTAATTATAAGCAACAGTTGCTAAGAAAATCTAATTATATTTCAAGAGCTAGTGAGGGAGAAATATTATTTTCTGATAGAATGATTAGCTTAGCTGAATTTGAAAATGCACTTAAAATATAATCCTTCATATATAGAACATAAGATAACCAGCTGTCTTACAGAATTTATATGCATAAAATGAAAGACTCTTGATAGTAATTTTTAATGATTTCGAATGTTAATTAGAAAAAAAATCAAGTCTTAAATTGTTTTCATTTTGTACCCAGAACTACTATACGCCATGGTATTAAATGTGACAAATTGGTAAAAAGTAGAATTTTCTATGACCATCTCTTTAATATTTTTAGGCATCTCTCTAAATGCCAGAAAAATTCTTAAATTAATTTCTGATGCCACTGTATAAAGTAATATTTCAACTTCCGTATAAAGATGGATTGAAAATATATTTATTTTTATTCCCTCCCAAAACTCCTCTAAAGCTACAATAAAATACATTTTTTTTAAATGCCCACAAGAGAATGCAACGGGAGACAACAGCAACAAACTGTTAAAAGCTGAGATACAGATGGGTGAGGACTGCCTGAAACTACAGTCCTGGGAAAGCAAATGCTCCTGAATTAACACCATTCTAAGGATTAAATGGGATAATACATGTTACAAAATCAGCATTTAATAAATGTTAGCTTTTATTATTAATCAGTGTTTGCAAAGGGCAATGTTTTGGAAGATTGTAACATTTTTGAATTAGCGAGTGAGGACTAGGAAAGCAGGATGTTAGGAGGAAGAAGGTAACCTGCAGAGACCAGAGCTCTGAGTTACTAGAGAGAAATACTCTTTAAAAAAAACCGTGCACTTCTGGTAGCACTAGGGTAACCTTGCCTAGGAAATCCTTTGCAAAAGAGAATGGACAGACCCAAGAGAGAGCGTATTTGGAAATCCGATAAATAAAAAATTTGGACCACAGGAAACACCAAGAGAAAGGCCCAATTCCAGAATCGTAAATAGAATGTGTGCCTGATGCCTATTTTAAGGTATCCGAGTCCCCCTTTAAACGGAAGGATAAGTGCAGCTGAGACTCTTCCGGAGGACGTTCAGGAGGAAGACATCTATCGTGAGGAAGGCGGAAAAGCAGAACCCGGGTAGGCCAGTGACTCCAAGGTCCGGGCAGGAAACGCTCCCGACTCTTTGAGGGCAGCAGCCGAGCGGACTGTGGGGCCCAGCAGCTCAGGGGCGTGAGGCCCACATGTCGCCTCGGCTGGCTCTGCCATGTCACCGTGGGCGAGAACGGGAGTCGAAACAGACACTCAGGCCTGGGCTCAACCGCGACAAGCCAGGCTTTGCTTCTTCACCTCGTGCGAGGGGAAATCCTCCACCTTCGATCCTCTCTCGTCCCACCATAAGGCTGTGAGTCACTTCAGCCCGATACATGCCCGTCACATTTTTAAACTTCATTATTACTGCTGGGAAAAATATCTGGCTTATTTCCACAGTTTTAGTAAAGTTAGCACGTTGAGACTCGAGAAGGTAGAAGTTCAGATTCCTCCACTGTTCGACCTAGCACGTCATTAGGTTTTAAGCACTGGCTAGCACAAATAGGAAGAAAACATATTTACTCCAAAATCTGTTCCTATCTATTTTAAGAAGGAATCAATATTTTGCTGTCAGATTCAACTTTGGTTAACATGGATTAATAAATCAACACTACAAAGCTTCTCCTTTGTAATGTACACAAATATAGAAATTGACTTTATCATTTATTTAAAATATAAGTATATTCTCAGAATTGTTTCTGGTGGGTTCGGCACGGGGAATCCGGCGTAAAGGGGTTTCTCCGCAGACCCCACCCCGAGGTGGGCTGCTGCCCCCGCACAGGCGAAGCCATGTCCTTCACCACGTGCAATAACCCCTCCGAAGGGGTCCCCTCTTACAGGTTAATTTGCATCTCAGCAGCCTTTAAAGACCTGTATCATGCTGTTTGGGCTTAGTATTTTACGTGCCAAAACCTGTCCTACCATATGTGGAAAAAAGTGGCCGCCCTCTATTAAAAGTAGAATGCCGTGTTAACTAAGGAACAATTATTTTCCCCAAAATGAAGTGTTAACCCCTTAAATGAAAATGCAATGCAAGTGCCTCGGGCACCCAAGCTCAGGGTGCTGGACTAAGTGATTCCCCCCAGAAACGAGGGGGCTCTGCAGAGGGCCGAGACAGCCTGCAGCAGTGACAGAGCAACGCCCCATGTCGGTGTGCGACTGAGCTGTGGTCGTTACCTGCCCGGCCGGTCGCCAGACTTCTGCACAAATTCAGAGACTACTCAGAACCAGCAAGTGCCACCTGCCTGAGTTTTTAATACTGCTAAATCATGGCACTTCCTGCGTCTGTGGGCCCATCCACCAGACGGCACACCCTGGAGTACAGGCTCCAGCCAGATTCAAACCAAAGGCAGTCAAATTCTAACCAAGTCAGATACTAGATCTAGTTCCGTAAATCAGAAACTAATCTGCTGACCTAACGAACAGGTCAGTCTCCCTTAATTCCATTCCTGCCCTATCCTGGCTTTCTGCCTTTCCTGGGAACTGCAGCTAAAGTCACAGAAAGAATTGTGGTCAAGCCTGTTCAGATGCGACAGGGAAGCACGAAGCACTGAAGTCAAGTAGAGAATACTTTGACCAGGGCCTGCTCCTTCCAAACGCTCGTGCCCTGATCTCTTTAATGCTGTGCCCTTTCTCTCAAATGGCTTGCATTTAATGGTGATCTCTTGACATTATGAATCAGAATTATTTTGAGTTCTGAGGGTGACACATAGAATCTTAAGAAGGGATTCCTACCCTCAATCAGCCTACCATCTAATTAAAGATTGGACTAAATATCATGAAATTACAGCTATCCCAAGAAAAGTATAATTTAGGGAATACAACTGTGTTTTAGTGATTCACAGACCTTGAAATAACTTCTGCCCTTTTCCCTCATAAGATTTAAAAAAGTAAAGAAGTAAAAAGGTAAACAAAAACACCCATAATCGTACAACATAGACAGGGGCATAGTATGCGTATTCTTTTGCAATCTGAATTTTTATTTAATATACATTCTAAACACATGTATATCACTATTTTTAACAGCTGCAAATAATTTCATTAAGCTGATCTTTATGTTGTTTCTAAATTTTTCACCATAATTTTTTTTTTTGAGACAGAGTCTCACTCTGTTGCCTAGGCTAGAGTGCCATGGTGTCAGCCTAGCTCACGGCAACCTCAAACTCCAGGGCTCAAGCGATCCTCCTGTCTTGGCCTCCCGAGTAGCAGGAACTATAGGCTCTTGCCACCATGCCTGGCCAATTTTTTGTTTTTAGTAGAGACAGGGTTTTGTTCTTGCTCAGGCTGGTCTCGAACTCCTGACCTCAAGGGATCCTCCTGCCTTGGACTCCCAGCGTGCTAGGATTTACAGGCATGAGCCACCGTGCCCAGCCCATTATAAAGTTTTTGAATAAATATTATTTTATATAAATATACCCTGTTAACTCATTTTCTTTTCAATTTATGTGGGTTTTTTATCCTTGTTTCCTTTATTTTTAACTGAACACCTCTCGCCTCCTTTAGCCACCCCTACTCCTCTAGCCAGGAAACCAGGGTCTGCATCCCAGTGAACATCTTTCACACCTTTTCCTTTGCCTGGTGGATCACAAACACACACATACATCTTACTGTTTATCTTACAAAATCTGGACTACACTATGTACATTTCTGGGCAACTTGCTTATTTCATTAAAAAAAAAA
>CAUYSK010074915.1:0-30290 GCA_963575035.1 Avahi laniger
GTACAGAGCACTGCAGATCCAGGGGTTTGGGCGCAGGAGGTGGGGAGGGGCGGGGAGAGGGAAGTGGAAGAATAGGGATGGTGAGGAGGAATTTCTTCCCAGGTTCTCGAGACTTCCGAGAGCCTGGCTAGGAGCCCTGGGAGAAATAACCCAGGTGGTTTTCCCAGCTGCGCAGGGCAAGGAGGGAAGAGGTGTTCAGGAGGCCGAGGTCCAGACCTAGGCTCAGCGGGGGCCAGGTTCAGGGTTTGAGGTCACAGCACCCACCGCAGCCAGAGTCCGGAGAGCTCCTGGTGCAGGAAATTCCCTCGGGCTACGGCCTTGGGCTTACCAACGTCCTCGCTCCCGGTCCTCGGGCAGTTTTCCCCCATTTGACAGAAATTCTGGGCTCTAAAACCCGGACAAAATGGTTGCTTTTTCTCCGGCTGTGCCCAGTCGCACCGCCAGCTTCACGGACTAGACCCAGAGGGGCCTGTCGCCTCGCCCAGCTTGGTCCTCCCGCGGCCCCGAGCCCGGCAGAGCCGGGATGCGCCCCGGTCCCTGGGGAACACCCGTGGCGGCACCGCGTCCCCGCAGACTGGACCGAGATGTGCCGGCGCGCACCGGGCACCGCGCTCTCCCCATCCCGAATGCAGAAGTCGGAAGACCCAGGGCAGCGGGAGCTGGACTCGCGCCGGCAGCCGGGGCTCGCGCCCAAGGGCACCTGAGACCCCGGAAAGCGCGCAGGTCGCCGGGCCCCGACGCGCCCCAGGGCTGGCGGTTCGAGAGACAGTCCCCTGCGCTCCGGGACGAGGGGCCGCGGGACCGTTCGCTTAAACGTTTAATTGCGAATCCTGGCGTGGTTTCTGGGAGGTTAATCGCAGCTGTCTCAATCATTGATGGCTTTTTGGCAAACTTCCCACCAGATAAGAAGTGTGTTCTATTGCGAAGCGCCTCGCAGGAAATCTGCAGACACCTGAAGACCCTTCCCGCCGGGAGCCGGGCGCTTGGGGAGTTCGCCTTTTTTTTTTTTTAAGAGCATCTTTTTATTTTCTCTCGATTTGCAAAGAAATAAAAATCAACATATACTCTGTGAGGCTCCAAAAAGAAGTGTCCTGAACGTTAGGTAAGTTTGCTTTTAAAAAAACAGGTGAAACTTCCGTATTTTCTAGTCCTCCCCCTCCAATAGTCTTGAGTCTAATGCATTATCAGATCGTTTTTGTCCAACCAGATCTCTTTTCTTGGTAATGTCTGATCCCTATCTGACAGGAACGATTACCGACATCACTCTTCGCCCAGCTCAGCACCAACCGTCCGCGACGGTGGGGAAACCACGCGGACGCGGTGGGGAGCAGTCACACCCTGCTCTGGGGAGCTGCACGGGAGCGGCCTAGAGCTTTCCTCAGAGCCCCGAGACCTTCTGTTTAACTTGCCCTTCTGCGTTGCTTCATTTCACAATTATTTGAGAAAATACTCTAGGTTGATTCACTCTGATTTTTTAGGTAACTCATCTTTGTTCCGGAGGCTGATTTCAGCTCCGCAATGCGAAGGGAGGTCAGTGTCGTCTGCTGGGGAAGTTCAGCAGGCCGACGTCTGCAACGCTCTACGTGCATTTCAAATAGTCCCAAAACACAGTGTGCCACGATAATGGAAAGTGTGTAAACATCTTTACTCCAAACCTTAAAAAGGGAAATTTAGAGCAGGTAAACTTTAATTCAGTCTTTAATTAAGATATTTCAGGAGTTGGGATTAACATTTTTCTTTCAGATTTATATTGCCTTAGCATGAAAAGTCAACACTGAAAACAGGATAAGTTATTTTATTACAAGAACAAAACAGACTTGCTAATTTTGTGTCTAATTTCACCCATATTACAAATGCAAAGTATGTATTACCACAGGATGGAAGTTATCAAACTCCAAGATATTGTGCATAAATGAAATAAACTCAACTTGCAAAATTAGAAAGTGGAACATTAAAGTATCTACAGTCATTATAAATAGTGCAAAGTATATACCGTATCTACAGTGCAGGGAGAGTATCAACATGTGAAAATGAGTTTCTTAAGGAACAATTAGAACATTTTTTTGAACAATTTAAGATATTAACAAGGGTACTCAAATACAGAACCAACCAAAACATTTATTTTTTCTCTTTTTTCAAGAAAAACTGTCGCGCTTCTTCCCAGGCCTGCTGAGGAAATCTGTTAGCCAGCTCAAGATAGTCTTGGGAACCAGGACATTTCCCTGAGAGGAAAAAAAAAAAGGAGAAAAAAGTTTAAAAGAATTAAATTCTTTCATTGAAGTTTAAGAAATTTATTTTGATATCTGAGTACAAAATGGAGATATATGTACTTCAAATAAACCATGCCACATTTTAGGTAAATAAGGTGATCTATGTATATTGACCTATCTGTAGTATGAAATACATATTCAAACCGCAATCCAGTTTGTGCTTCTAACATATTCAGACATTAACCCCTACATAAAACAGTATGAAAAAATGTTGTTTTTGGACCCCAGATTAATAAGCAGAAGTCAGCATAGTGGCTTTCGCCTGTAGTCCCAGCTGCTAGGGAGACTGAGGCAGGAGGATGGCTTGAGCCCAGGATTCAGGGCCGCGTCGAGCTGTGAATGGCCACTGCACTCCAGCCTGGGCAACAGAGCGAGACTCCACTTCTTAAAAAAAAATACACGGTGAACAAAATAAAATAACAGTCACATATTCTATCCTTAAGTTAGCCATGTTAGCTGTGACATTTGTTGTCATCATCAACAAATGATATTTGTTTTCTGAAATAGTCTATTTAATTGAAAACATGAATTTCGTTTAGCTTTACAATTGTTCCAATGTGGCATTCACTTGCCTGTCTGACAAAGCAGAGGGAGTGGTTAGCTTTCCCATCCGGTGTTAAAGGTGAAGCTGGACAGCCAGTAGTGGGTGTCTGAAAACCCAGATTCCTCCTAAGCACTAAGAATGTGGTGCTACCAGGAGCCACTTTTATACTTAGAGGTTTACCTGGGCAATGAACTAAAAATGTCTTGAGACATTTTATGACGGCTTCATCTAAGCAAAAGGGGAACAGATGTCCAAGGTGCAAACTGCCAACTTAGTGAGGCATCGTCATTTAAAACAAACAGTAAGCATGTTATGAACTGTTGCCAACATAGTGATGACCCTTTCTGAGCAAAGCAGAGACCATCTCCCCATTTGCTATTCCGTGGTGTGAGCCTGTAACTGGGACAGCATGAACATCAGAGAGGACGGTCCCTTGGGAGAGAAAGAAAGTTGGGACTTCCACGGGCCTCGGCCCACCAGGCAGATGGGCAGCTCCTGAGACTGTGTCTTCCAGGTGTGCAGCAAATGGTGACTCATATTTGTAGTCAGGAGAAAGAGCCAGAAGAAAGAATGTCTATACTTCTTACTGGCAAAAAAACCTCCAAAAACAGAAACCACAGCGCTGTACGATTAAAAAGTAAATACATTAGAAGATTTTTCTAAGTATTTTCATGTATCCAAAACTTTAAACATTTTTTTCTTTTGTAAGAAATAGTAACACATTATGCTGATTTCTCCCAAGTATCCGCCAACAGCTTTAAGGAAAAAATAGGGCTGTGACAGAGTCAGGGCAGAGCCGAACTTGCACACTAATTCTGGCTTAGGCACCCGGTACTGCCTGCTGTTGACTTGAGTTTCTGGAAAGTTGCATAGCTTTCTGTTTACTTTTCTGAGTGCTTGAGTCATAAAACATGACATTTTTTTTCATGATATTGTAACAGCTTTAGTTATATTTTCTTCTATGTACTTTTCAACATCTGCCTGCCCATTATAGACGACTCGGGGGTGTGTGTGTGTGTGTGTGTGTGTGTGTGTGTGTGTGTGTGTGTGTGTGTGTGTGTGTGTGTGAAGGAGAGACTGGGTGTGTGTGTGTGTGTGTGTGTGTGTGAGAGAGAGAGAGAAGGGGGGAGAGAGGGGGAGAGAGAGAGAGAGTCCAGTGTAAGCCCCCCTCCAAATAAGGGCTTCGGGGTTGGTGTCCCAAAGGGTCCTGCTGGGAGTGAGCCTCTGAATGGCCACTTTAAAGACTATCAAACTAATGGAAAAATTGGGGAAAATCTGGATTAGGGTCTCATTAATCAGGGATGCTGTCATGATAGCCAGACAAAGAGCAACATGTACTTCTCAATTACAGTCTGGGTAGCAGAATATTTATAAAAGTAAAAATGCAGTTTAAAATTCTAAATCTCCAATTCTGATCACAGGAAAGAACTCAATGGGAATACTATACGGAAAAAATTTATAAATCTTTTGGCCTCTGGACTTTGCTAATTTGATGGCTTTTTCTCCATATAAAACAAGTATTTTGAATAAAAAAGTTCAAGTATTTGAATTTAGGGGGAACATATGGGCTACTATCATTGATAACTATTCTGAACATGGATAAGGAACCAAACCCATGTGATTTCAGCCTTTATGTAATATAGGCCAATATTCATAATCTGATTGTCTCCTGTATTACAAAGTAGTTTTTTTGTATTCACCATTTAATTTATCTTGCATGAGGTGAAAATAATTACACAAAGATGTTTTGTCCTTTTCTTTTTTATAGATTTCTCTGTATATTCTAACATACTAATGCTTCATGACAAAATCAGTTTACTTACTGAAGTATACTTGGTATCTGACTCTGAAATATTTTAGGTGATGTACTAAATGGATTTCTCTAAAAGTTCCAGAGGAAAGGATGGGAAATATGTCCATTTGGCTAACAAACACATGAAACAATTTCAAAAGAGACATACCTTTGAGCTGGTAAGACTGGTTATCTGCCTGACCTGGAGTCTGCGCAAAATCCTATGTGAGAAGAGAAAAGTGTTTTTATACCAATGACATGAACAGAGAATTTCACTAAGGGTGGCTTTAAATACACTTCTGATTCATGCAACCACTTTTGCATGAATAATTTGGAGCCCAAATATAAAAGCTGAAAAAACTGATGTTATATAATCAGGGTTCCTATATATTTAAACCAAATAGTGATGACTTAAATTTTGCTAAATATCACCAGGTGCCAGGTTGCTGCCTACTATGGAAACTAAAACTTTATTTTATATCTAATAAACTAAAATTTTAAGCTAAATTTACTATTGTAAAATATGAACAGATTTTTAACATTTTAAAAAGTACAAATATAAAAGCCCTTATGTACGGTACCTAAGTCTTAAAGTCTGGTGATTTTACTTTTAGATTAAAAGTGAAAAATGTAGTATATAAAATATAAATCTTCAGAAACCTATGATAAACCATTAGTTCCATTTTTTTTTTTTTTTTGAGACAGGGTCTTGCTCTGTTGCCAGGGGTAGAGTGCAGTGATGTCATTATACCTCACAGCAACCTCAAACTCCTGGGCTCAACTGATCCTCCTGCCTCAGCCTCCCCAAGTAGCTGGGACTACAGGTGCGCGCCACCACGCTCAGCTAATTTTTTAAAAATTTTTTGTGGAGGTGGAGTCTTGTCATTGCCTAGGCTGGTCTCAAACTCCTGGGCTCAAGTGATCCTCCCACCTCGGCCTCCCAAAGTACTAGGATTACAAGCATAAGCCACCTTGCCCAGCCTGAAAAGAACCATTTTATAAACTAAAGTCCAATGTATATTCATTCCCTTGAGCACAATCATTTATAGAAAAAAACTTGATTTAACTCTACTAGTCTAACGTGCTATCCCAAATAAGCAACATAATACATTTCTGTAGCATTTACAAAATTTGTGTTAAATGTGGATTTTTAAAATAATAAATCCTTACTTTAGATTTTGATATCATTTGTATCTTTATAAATTGTTTTATAAGCAGTTGAAAACTTAAGGAACTAAGTTGGTACAGATATAAAATTGTTTTTGCTCAAGTATCACTGTCTTTGCTGAGGCCTCCCTGCTCAGGCCATAAAAAGCTGTGCACCATCTCCCTGCAGGCCCAGCCGCTTCCCACTTTGCTTTTCTGCAGAGCACTTGCCTCCATCTGGCATGCTATTTGTCTTACTAATTTTCGTTTGTTTGACTCCTCCCCATTTTAATGAAAGATCTGTGAAGGCAGGAATTTTTATCTGTTTTATGCATTGCTGTATTCCCAGTGCCTAGAGCAAAGCCCAGCATACCTTACACACTCAGATACTACCTGCTGAATAAAAGAATGAGTAATGGGAATTTAAAAAGATTGTCTTAAAATGATCCATAATGTATTTTCTATTTAATTTAATCCTAAGGCTCTAAGAATATATGAAGAACCCTAAGTGTTGATATGATGGTTATACGCTGTAAGGCTTTATTAGCATTTTAATTTAACTATAAGACAGTTTTTCAAAATCCATACTTGTAGATCTGAACATCTGACTTGAAAAATTTTCCAGAAAATGGAACCCAGACTCAAATAGAACAATTAAGCTGAAAATAAAACTTTTCTAAACATGATTGCTCTAGTTGTGTTTATTAATTATCTAATAGAGGATAGTTTAGAAAATGTAAACTAATTATCATCTAAGGTGAAGAAGGTTTGGGGAACTCGAGCCATCGTCTGTAGTTCTGGGTACCGTCCTACCCTTTTGACAGTGATAGATGTATTAAACATATTAGCCAGAACGCGGAACAACAGTAATACATTATTAAGAAGACCAGAAAGCATCATGTACTAATCACATTGATGCTTAGAGCAGAAAAACATTGATTTTATGGTGGAACATTTGAGAGAAAATGGGAGATTTTCAGCAAATAATGATCTACAATGTCAACAGGAAAAAAGTCACATGATTAGTCATTAGTAAATGTTAAAAAATAGTGATTTGATTTTTCTACTGTCAGTTGACTGAGTTAATTTAGATGTGGAAATATTACTTTGCTATGGCACCAATTCTGATTCTAGTCCTACAGAATTTAACTGGATCAGAAAAATATAAGGCTGCACTTAAAAGTTTTAGATTTTTTTAAAAAAGCAATATAAAGTTTTAATTTTACACGCATGTACATATATATAAGAATCATATTTATTTAAAAATTTACAAATAAACTGGTTTTAATTCATCTTTCTTCAGCAATTATTATCTATTTCCTACAGCTAGACTACAAGCAGGATAAACATACAGTCAAAGCTGCAAAGAAGTCCGGCTGTCTTTTAAAAACATTTCCCGACTGCAGGTTACCATTTCACTAACTGGAAAAATATTCTTTCTTGGAAATCTTCCAAGTAAAAATTACTCAACACTCAGCCCCAGTTCTATCGATGATATTTTAGAAACTATCCTGATATTTTGGAAATTAATTCTTAACCACAGAAATACGTCAAGTGTTTAAAAGGTGGTGTGGGAGGCGAAAATAGCTGGCTCACTTGTCCTTTTCAGTCGCATTAGTTTACACAAAGTCAGAGAATTAGGCATAAAGTAGAAGGTACCTGGATGAAAGTGGCCAGTAAAACACAGCTCATCTCTTGCTCCAGAATGATCTTGTTCTGACGGTTGTTGTAACAAGCAGCGATCAGCGAAGGGAACAGTACTTTGATCAGCCGCGGGTCACTGAAGTACTGGAAGGGCAGCTGGCAGAGCTTCTGCAGCACGGTGGGGTGGCGGCCGGACTGCACGATCACCTGGGGCAGAGGAGGAGCCGGGTCAGCTGCCGAACGGCCCGCCGGCCCCGCCCGCGCCAGCACAGGCCGGCGGAAGCGTGGAGAACATGCCAAGGAGCGTGCGGAGACTCCTCACTTCTCACCAGAGCTTGATTAAGTGATATGCGAAAAAGCGGACAGTAACAACATCTCATTTCTCAACTTAAGGAGATGATTCTGCAAGTTCTGTAGCCATTTAGCACTCACTACAACCCATGGCGAAGGGGGCGGCTGCCCGGAGAGGACGCCCGCGCTCCTCCCGCCCTTGCAGCAGCGAAGCCGCATTGCTTAAGCCTGCAAAGAGCTCGCCCACAAACAAGGAAGTAAGATCCTCTCTCCTATGGCCCTGTCCGCTGCGGTCCTCCCTTAACCTGGCTCTCGGAATATACCGAATGCAGATCTATTGGGCGTGTAGGCAAGTCCTAGAAAGAAAAGGGAATTGTAAGGGGTGTGGGACGGTTTCAGCAAGTTCAGGCTCCAAAAGATCCTTCCTCCATCCATACTCCTTATCTTTGTTTCCATCAGTGCCACTGAGTCTAAAAGGAGAACTGTTTAGATAAATGAGACTGTTGTCTCGAAGCAGTCTAGGTTTACAACTGTGTACATTTAAAGAAATAGGGCAATGCAATTAATGGGCTTGCAGGGCAGCCCTCCTAATTCACTCCCGAGGCCTACATGATAAACTAAGAAATGTCAAAATCAGATCTGTTTCAAGTAACTTTGATTAGACAGTTGTAATATGAAAGAGCTGGGTGACCCAAAGCCCACTTCGTGGTCCAGGAGGAAGCTCCTAGAAGGTTAGGAACACTGTAAAACTTAGGGTCAAGACTGTAAATTGTACTTGGAAAAACACAATTTTACAGGTACACACCCAGACAGGACTGCATTCAAATTAAAACCAGAAGGATGGAATGAAACAGCAGAGGCAGGAGAAACATAAATTACAGGGATTTACAAGTTTTCAAAGTACTTTTAACAATACTTTAAGAACACACTCTCAGATGATAATGCAGTTTGGTTTAAGAACAAAATCAACAAAGTAATAGTTCACATATTTTCGTTCAATAGCTAAAATGACATCAAAAACCTTTAGAGAATGTTGATTGGGACTTGTTAATACCTTCAAATCCAGGAGGAATTTTAAAGACTCGCACTGTGTGACAGTCCTATGCATAGCTATGTGCTGCCATCTCTGACACTGGCCCAGAAGAATATGCCCTGCCATTTACTTTACTGATAAAGCATTTACTTAAATTTTTATTTTAATTATTAGCTACAAATTTTGAAACATAGCCAAATGGTCACCAGTTTAGAATTTATGATGATACCATTATTAGAAGTCTTTTTTTCCCTCTTGGGACAAAAATTAAGAACAAATTTGTTCTTTGACACTTCATTGTTAAAATGCTATTATTGGAAGATCTGCTAATTGAAAAGGTACCAAACCGGCCAGTCTGGCTGGCACAAGCACAGCGTTAGCTCAGAGACAGCTCCTGGTTCCCGGTAAATTCGCACAGAGCACTACAGCTGCACCAGCGCTTACTCCATTTGGACTCCTAAACCTCACTGGGGTGAGGATCTCTTGGTCCCCTGGAGGAACAGAACTGGTTATCTGTTGCCTGTTTGCAGAGATCACCAACAGTGCAGCAAGATGACTGCCAGAGGCCATTACTTTTAAGTGCCTAGACTGCAGAAGACGCAGATGTAGGCAGCTTGACTGCCTTGGGCTAAGGAGTTCTACCCATAGGACCACCTGATAAGACTTACCCAGGCTACAGGCAAGGAGTCTGTGAAGGCTGGCGAGACCTCCCCCTCCCACCAGTGGCCTGGGTGTGAGCCAGAAGGGGACATCTAGTCCACACTGTCCTTCTTGGTGAGTGTATTTCTACAGAGAGAGCTCTGCCTCTCTCTGGTATAAGGCCACCAATGCTATTGGATTAGGGCCCATTTAACCTTAATTACCTCTTACAAACCCTATCTCCAAGTCCAATCATGTTGGGGGTTAGGGCTTTAACATAAGAATGGTGCGAGAACACATTCAGTCCACAGCATAACCCTTACTTACTCCTCACCGCCTCGGCCAGAATCGCGCTCCACTAGAAAGACCACTACTGCCCATGGGTTTCAGAGTTGAGCGGCTCCTCCTGGGCCAGTCGTCTCTCAGTGGCCATTAAGTCATGAAGTCGGCACAAGAGTGTGGTATTAGGTAGCCCTGGGCCCTAGGTCTGGGTCTGCCTTTGATCACTTAACTAATTTGAGCTTTAAGGTCTTTCTGTACAATGCAGGCAGGTGGCAGCCTTCAGGGTTTGGATGAGGATCCAATGAGACACAGTCTGAGACCATAAAGTATAAAGCAATGGAAGCTACGAGTTTGGTTAGCTCAGCAGTTCTGCTGCTCCACGCTTCCTGCTGCACGAGGCTTCCACACACGGGCAGGACCAGAGCCCTCCCACCGTGAGGCCCAGTGATGCCCAGTGATGCCTTCCATCCTTCTTGCCCGTGTCCCCAGAAGGGCTACGCTTCAGCACAAAGGGACTGGCAGAGGTAGGCCCTGCTCTCTGGCTGCACTCATCAGCAAGCTTCATGTCACCTGGGAAGCCATTGCTGCGGTCTCTCCCTGGCCCTGTCTGCACAGGAGAGAGCTATGCAAACAGTGCTGGGGCTGCCGGCCAGGATCTCGTGGTCGCGGAGTAGGAAATGCATTCTGACAACTCTGAAAAGAAAATCCCGGCACAAGCAGATCCAAGAAACATAAGTAAGTGGTACAGAGAAACAGACGCTTAGCGTACTGTGTATGTGCGTTTCGAGGCTGCTGTGCTAGCCTTGTCAGCCTGAAAATAGAGCAGGAAGAGCTAAAGCGCATAGGCTGGTGTTGTGGGCTCCTGATTCAGACCCGGGATGAGATTCTCTTGAAACACTTAAGGAAATCCTTAAGCCCAGAAAGTCTTCCCAGGCAGCACAGCCAAAAACAGTCTTTCCTTTTCAACGCAAAGACATGGCAGCAGCTATCACATATCCAAGTGTATGTAGCTTACTTTCCAGTTCCAGAAGGGCAGGAACGTGTCTTTCCGTCTTGCGTCTTCCATTGCTCTGCTGGAGGTCTACGCACAGAGGAGGGCCTCAGAGTTACCGGAGTGAATGAAACGATGCGACAGAGGCTCCTAGTTGACAAACTGGCTGGTGCCTTGCCTTGGGGAAAAATCACTCCACACCGCTTCTCATGAGGTCTAGATACCATTTTCTGAATTTGGGGCCTCAGTGGTGTTTACGTCACGTTGCCTTAGGTCTGCATATCTAGTACCTAACCAGTGGATTTTGCGATAAGCTGTTTCCTACCCTGGAAGGAAGTTGGGATTGGGATCCCAACGGTCCTGGGTACCAACTCAGAGATCCCTGGCCTGGTTACAAGGAGAGGTCTGGAAAAGAACTTCCCCCTTCTGTGGGTGTGGGCAATACTGGTGTCTCGCGTAACATGAAGAAACTCAAGGTGTTCTAGCACACCGTGTTGCCAGACCTTAGCAACACCCAACACAGGAGCAAGCCCGTTGGTGGCAGAGATGGTACGCGATGGGCTGTAAAGCCCTTCTACCTACGTTACCTGAGTCTCTGAACTCTGAGGTAGGTAGACAGGGAGATATAATGGGGAACTATGCTCAAAAAGTTCGAGAGACTTATTCCAGGTCCCTCACCTAGCCATCGATAGAGCTGGCTTAGAAAATTTCCACGACTCTGAGCGCTGGCTTCTCACCTCCCAGGCCCATCTGGGGCTGTGAGACTCATGAGGCGGCCCCTTCCTGGGCAGGGGGCTCTCTGCTGCCAGGCCTAAGCTCACTCCCATGACTGGCCACCAGTCAGCTTCTTGCATGACGTTGCCAGCCCAGATGAAGATGAGGATGACATACTGCCATTCTAAATAGACTAAACCAACCGACACACAGATTAAACTAACACAAAAGGCCTTTCTTCAAAAACCTATACTGTTCTTGGCCTGGTATCAAATAACCAGTTCTTGGCTAGGTGCTGGGCTGTGCCAAGGGTTTGTCTCAAATTAGCAGATGTAAGAACTTGAAAGAGAGGAAGGGTTGGTGTGGGGAGAGACTCTCAGGAATGAACTGCTAGAACATGTGACTCCACAATGAGCACCGTCCTGCTGTGCCGTGTAGCTGCTGCCTTCCGGAGCAGCCTGGACAGGTTTGAGTGCCTTGCAAATCTGGTCTTTTATTTTTGAAGCAAATACTATCATATAAAATATATTTATAATATTAATACTTGGTATGCTCTGTATAGTTTTACTCAAAAGTTAAATTTCAAACAAACAAAAAGTGGAGATAGAGTACTGAGTGGTCATAAGTCTGGTTTAAAAATGCAATAGGCCTGGGGGCAGTTTGCACATTTCACATCTAAGAAATGGTAACTGTCGCATTCACTCCATGGGATTCCAAGGAGAGTGGCTAGGAAAGCCCGTGGAGAGTCTATCAGGCACGTTATATAATAAAATGTCCTGATTCTTCTCACCCAGCGGGATCCTTTCCGCCAACTGTGGCCACCTGGAATGTAGCCAACCGCCAGGAGAGGAGCAAGCAGGCCTGTGAGCAGAGATTAGTGCGTTTGTCGTTTGTCGACTATGCGCTGAGACCCTCCAGCGATCACCGGGCGAGGCACTGGGATCGGAACACTCACCAAGTCAGAGACGTCCCTGCCCTCACAGAGCGCCCAGACTTTTCACAAAATCCACACCAGTTATGCACAGGAAAGTTCTGCAAACTCCAACTCAGTGCCAATTCACATTTCGGATGCAAGCCTAATAAAAGTGGGCTTTCTTGCCTATAGTAGATTGGAATCAGCAAATTAGAAAGACTGCCCAGTTAGTAAACTGACAAGAGGAAGAAACATCAGCTGACACTAATAAGTGAAGGGGTGGGAATTAAAATTATTTCAAGCAGAAATGAGAATTCAAAAAGTTGCCCAGAACCATTTGGCATAAGAGTAATTATCTCCACCCTTTTTAGTTGGTCTTAAGAGCGTTACTATATTGTAGTAAAATATCTTATTAATTATAACCAATTACCTTTATTTAGTATGCTACACTTTAAAAATTTGCTTTCATATACACGGTAATCCCCATGTGCCTTAACACAGAAGTAGGAACTCATTTTTTAAGGCATCAAAAATATATAAGAAGGCAAAAAACTGTATAATATTATAAACATGATCAGAAATAGTTGTTAAACACATATTGTGTTTTAAAGGTAAATATGATCATCTGCAAAATTCACTTATATGGGAATGGTTTATTTCCTGACTATACCAAAACCATGACACTAAATTACAAAAACAAACTAGAAAAAGTTTCTGTAGTAGTTTCTTACCATATATATATATCAAGTAAAAAATGCATTTTCTAGTAATCTACATACATAACAGCTATGACTATGGTGTCCTGTGGTAAAATCTCCAGGTCTCTAGAACTCACATTCAAGGAAATGAAATAGGGAATGGTCAAGTTCTGTTTTAATCTACTTATACTCTGTGAATTTGCTGATTTTAGTAAGATCTAAGAGTGAACCTGAATTCTCCCCTTATTTAGAAGGACTGCATCAGTGGTTTTAGAAAGCTCTCCATTTTGTGCTATTTTTATCAGTTGTGTGGTTTTTTTCCCTCCAGAAGACCTTCTGGCAAGTTTCTAAATTACACACATGGTCCCACTATACAGGAGCAGTTGTTCAGGCGAAGATAGCCTGATGTGAATCCCAGTTTTCAACAGTCGTAAGGTTGTGTGCTCAGTGGAGCAGGGCTTTTGTCCGTAGCTCTATCCCCAGGACGTGGTGTGGTGCCTAGCACGGTGCCTGGTACATAGGTGTTCATTAATATCTGGGGAACGGATGAATGAGGACTGAGCTTTGGCTCCCAAACCTTACTCTAGGGGTCCTGCACACGTCACACCGGAGCTCTGGGCCTACTCATCCTAGGGCCTTTAAGGTCCTCAGATAATACTGTCTTTGAATATGTAAGAACAGCAGACTAGGTACTTCGGCCAGCACCCTATCTGATCCAACAGCCTCCTGGCACAAAGGCGCAGAGAATAGGGGCCGGGCGGAGCAGGGGTAGCTTCTTTCAACCCGCCTTGTGAGCTGGTCTGTCAAACTTCAGGCCGAACCAGTTCTGTTGGTCAGTGTGGTGGGGTGCGTGGGTCATGGAGTCAGACAGAAATGTATACAAAGAGTTAAGTCTCAGCAGGACAAATTCTTAATGCCTAAGAATTCTTGTGTTTTTTTTTTTCCTTGTCAGAGATGAAATGTCCTCAACAGAAGGGCAAAAATAGGTGTCTAGACATCTAAATTCATTAAAAGAGACAACTGAGAGAGTCTGTAAATCATGGAACAAAGAATATTTTTTCTAGCAGAGCAGACACAGAGTACAATAGTTGTTGCAGTCCTCTCTGCAAAACTGGCCCTGCTACAATGCTAAGGACGCAGCAGCTGCGTGGCCAGACTAGGCCTGTGCGCAGGCCAAGTATCTCTGCCCACATTGCTCCTGCCAAGTTCATCACACCTGGAGCTCAGGCCCAAGAGCAATGTGACAAGAGGGTCCTTGAGGCCAGTGACCTCCACATATCATATAAAGAATATGGCATGCCCCAAACACAAATTGTTTCTTTAATCTCATGCCTTAGGGATAGGGTAGGAAGGGTGTAGAAGTGGCTTTAATGTCTCAGGAGAGAAATTTGAGGAGTCTGTCGACATATATAATCAAATCAATGAGAGCAGAGAAACACAAGATTCCCCTGACCAGTGGTGCAAACAAATTCTTATCCTCCCACACTTGCGTCTCCCACAAGATGATTTCTAGGCTGAGATTAAACGCAGAGATCTTGGCAGCAGGCCCTTGAAGCACCAGCCTTCTTCCCGGTGGTCCCAGCGATTCCCTGCTCTTTAGGACCAGCAAAACGAGGACGATGAGAGAGAGAGAAGAAGGGAAAGAGGGAGGAAAGCAGCCAGAGTCATCGGGAGAAACTAACGCCACGTTGGGGACTTGGAAACCAGGTGATGCCAGAGAAACAAGGGCTTGCCTCACACAATGGGGGCGAGTTGCTGTCCTCCAGGGAAACCGCACGAGAAGGCTGCTGATCAGCTGCTCTCTGCTTCAGCTGGCTGTGTAATGGGTGCCACTAGCAGAGAGATGCCAAAGAGCCTTCCAGGCAGGTCCCGTCCTCAAACAGCTGAGGGCTCCTCGTCTCCTACAGCATCAACCCTCAAGTTCTTGGCCAGCACACAGGTCCCTCATGACCTGGGCCATGCCTGCCTCTTCAGTCGCAGCTCTTTTTCTTCCTCCTATATCCTGAGCTGCAGTCGGAGTGGACAGCTTGCAGCTCCCTAGACCTGCCGGGCCGTTTTACATCTCAGTCCCTTTGTTCGTGTTCTTTCCCACACCTGGAATGGCCTTCCTACCTTGCTGCCCGGCAAGCATGCCACTTTCAGGTATCAGCTCAAGGACCACCCCCATGGGAAACAGTTTCAAGAGGACCCGTTAGCACAGATCCAGGGTTTAGTGTCTCCCTCAGCCTTCAGAACGTCAGCAACGTGCGGGCAGGGACTCCGTCTGCTTTGCTTCCCACTGTATCCTGGGTGTCTACAACAGCGCCTGGCCCGCATCACACACTGGCTGAAGGAAGGAATGAATGTCAGCACTGACAGCGTTGCCCCCGGCTGTGGACTCCACCAGGACAAGGTCTGAGTTGTATTCATTTCTGTCTCTCCCAGCACATGGCCTGACAAAGGGCGGGCATCTAGTAAAAGCTGATAAATGAGAGAAAGAATGAGTGATGGACGCTCATCTGGACACGAAGCTCCTGGTACTGGCATCTCCCCAAGAATGAGTCGCCCTCAGCGTTCTGTTCTATGTTAGAGCCTCTTTTTCCTTCCTTCACATTGTCTATTCTGTGAGAAGAGTTACCTTTTAAATGAAGCATGTTTTAAATTCTGTTCAAACATATCTTACAGCACAAGAAGGTTGGGCTAGATTTTCTCAAAGGCTTGGCTAACCCTAAAAGTCCCAGGTTCTATGATTTGTCAGGGACAATACCCAAAAGTGCTGTTTCCACTTTAATTTACATTTGAGAAAGAACCCTGTCTATCGCGCACTGACCTTGGAAATCCTACAGACTCACCACATCATCGTAAATTTGAGACACTACTTTATTCTGGATTTTCTCTGTATTTGCATTATCGGTGTCCCATTCTCCACTGGGGCTGGGGGCAGGAGGACAGCTGGTCACAGGAAGCTGTGGGGCCTGGTTCCAGCGACCGAGAACGAGTTCTTCTCCTCTCCGGCAAGGAGGGGAGTTGCGCCGGAGGCTCTCTGAAGGCCGCGAACTTGCAGACGCAACACAATCCTGCGCCATGAGCCGTCGCACGCGTGCGCGTCCTGCGCTGCCCGTACAGCACACGGTCCACGCTTAAACACGGTAAAAAGAGAAGGAGCTTTTTTTCCCCTTAAGAACAAATGAAAAAAGTCATCACATGAGATATGCCACCCCAAAACTCTCAACTAGTACCTATTCTGATTTTCTAGGAAAAGAGAACTGATCGCTCTCACACCACACAGAGCACTAGAAAGATCGTCCATTGCGCAAGAACAGGAGATGGGGGCACAGGGAGGTGGGCGGACAGCATTTAATAATGCCTTAAAATGCAAATATTCCAAGTGGGTTTTGGGCATTTCCTGTGAGGAGAACCGGGGACAAACTTTCCTCACCACGGAGCTTTTGGGTGGTATGAGAGGAGCAGGGTTAATAAATGCAGAACACAGGCTGATAGGTTTCTAGTCACAGCCCGACAGCAGCCAGAGAGCACGGATACATTCCATGGAACATTTATGGGCTCGCCAGCACTAGTCCATGACAATTTTATTTAATCATAAAAATATAACAGTCATCAAATCTTTTTGTAGTTTCAGTTTACTGCTTTCTCAAGTGAAATAAATGGTCTCTCAGATTTCTTCTGCTTTCATCTCTCTGCTCTAAGTATAGTAGGATACGGTTCCAATTAAGGCCCATTAAATGTTCACATTGATTCATGTGAGCCATTTTCCAGTTTCTTTTGCTAACGCAATCTCAGCGCACCTCTGAGCTATCTCTGTGGTGTGTTTTCAGTTTGGCAGCCGCCTATATGGAAGAGAATTATTTGGGTGTGAGGCCTCCCCCTCCCACCGCTCCAGCCCAGAGTGGTGAGTGGAGATTCCCCTTCGCCACCTTCCGGACAAGCATGTGTTTACCACCTGTCAGGTGTGTCCAGCTGAACCAGGCACGCTTCTGGGGAAGGGGAGCTGGCAGCCGGCCAGAGCCAGAGTGACCCTCCCAAGTCCCCTTGGTGGCTGTGTCAGAACGGTGTGCTGAGTGGCAGCCCAAAGACCCTGAGACAGGCGGGCCCCCTGAGCTTTCTCTGCAGATGGGGACACACGCTCTGACAGCAGAGGTGGCTTATTTAAGGTGATGCTGAGTGTCAGAGCTGGCTGGAGTGGACCCTCCAGGGATTTTCCCGTTAAGAGCAGGGAATCTGGAGACAGACAGCGGTAATTTCGGCAATAGCATCATGAGATGACATTCGCGCCGGGCCAGGGGATGTCATGATCGCTGGGTGAATGGTCCGATTTCATCTGCACGGCCCTGTGAGGTGTTATTAACATAACTCTTATTTTATCGGCGGGGAAACAGGCACCAGGAAGGCAGGTGGCTGTCGGGATCACAGTGGCACTGAGAGGGACGGCGGGACCAGCACTCCGGAGCCCACGCCTCCCCAGCCAACCACGACGCGCCACCAACGCCTTGAAGCAGAGAGCACGGGCCGCGACGCCCAGGCCCTCTGACGGTGGACGACGCTGCGTGTTCCCAGAGGAGCTGCATGTGAAGAGATTTAAGAATATTTTAAAATGCCCTCAGGAAACTTGCTATTAAAATGATGATACGGTGATTTTGCATCTTTAAACATAGATTTTCCCATTGTGTACTTTCTTAGAGGGGGGCATATCTGCCAAAAAACTTTCTTTGGACAGGAGGGGGATGAGGGGTGCAAACTCGCCTATTAGGTGCGATGAACACTGCCCTGGCGATGGGCACACTAAGAGCCCTGACTTCAGCATTATGCGATTCACCATGTGACAAAAACACTTGCACCCCTTAATATTTTGAAATTAACCTTTTAAAAAAATCAGCTCATAGTCAGAGTAGATTTATTGTGACAATGCCACCAATTTGGTGAGCAAAGACCCCAAAGGCATCCACTCTCACAGCAAGAGTCAAATGGAGTCAGGACCTGAGCAACAAGGATTACATTTCATCTTCACAACAACTTGAAAAATGAGAACGCTCCTCTCTACATCTCTACGTTACAGCTGAGGAAAAGCCACACCCAGGACAACCCGCCCAAGGCCAGACAGCACCTGAGTGAGGAAGGGCTGGCATCTGAACCCGAGTCTGCCTCCAGAACTTTCCCTCACACGTTGCTGTTTCCTCAAATACAGGATTTGCCAAACCTCAAACACAGTCGTTTCCTTTGGCTCTCAAAGCTACTGGCTCCAACGAAGGTTCCAGAAAAGGTTCAAAAATAAATAAATTATAGTGTCAAAGGAATGGCTCTTAAATTTTTAGCCAAAACTCAGTTTAGGAGATTTGGTCAGTAAAATAAAAGTGCTGTATCTTTCAAAATCTGGGGCCATTTTAACCTTTTCTGTAGCAATATACGTAAGGAGAGATTTGTATCATCTCGACATCTGATTGCTCCTTCAACATGTATTTATTAGGCAACTGCCTAGGTACCAGGCTGTGGCAGGCACTGGTGACAAAGACCTTGCTCTCAAGGTACTTACATTTTACCGGGGTAGGAAGACAAACAAAATAAACAAAACAGGCAAAATAAATAAATGTCAGGGTGTAATAAATGCGTGAAGAAAAGTTAAGCAGGGCAAAGGGAAAACCGTGACCATGGGCTGATTACTTATTTTCAATACCATACCATGGTCAGGGAAGGCTTCTCTAGTAACATGACTTCTGAGAAGACTCCTTTGGAAGTGAGCCCCTCAAACCATGCCGACTTCTGATGCAAAAGTGTTCCAGGCAGCAGCAGCAAAGACAAAGGCTTGAGGTGGGAGATGCAAAGTGTGTCTGAGGCCAGCGTGGCCAGAATGGAGCATTTGTGATTACGGTAGTTAGAAATGAAAACGATTCAGTTTATCTAAATGCTGGTGTGGCCATGACTTCCCAATTCATCTTAGAATTATATATTTATCCTCTTTCGGAGCTGGAAAGGCCCTTCAGAGCACCCAACCTAACTCTTTTTACAAACAGGAAACTAAAGCTCGGAGAAGTGACTTGTCCAGAGTCACACAGCTGTAACGCTGTAGAAGGATCCCCCAATCCTGAGGACTGCATCAGTGTTTGTTCCATGGCGATAGGCTTTCTGTGACTGATGATGTCTTATCTAAAATTTCCTATCTCAGGAGAGGTATTTTCTCTGTGGTTACACGGTAAGTCTGTACCGTTTATCTCAGAATAATTTATTATAAAGCCCCGTCCATGACTGAAGGCCAAGGCAAGCCCAGAAAAATGGTATTTATCATTGGTCATGAGTTAAACTTTGACAAAAGATTCCTTCTGCCCTCATTTTCTTCTGTATATTCGACATCCCAGTAGAAGATTTTCACGTGGGCAAAGGATAACTGAGTTTTGTGCATTCAGCTGACCTGGCGGCAGCATTTGTCTCTGAATCTTGTTCAGAGTCTGGGTTTGGGTATCTTGGGAAGAGGGCGCTGCAGGTTTGTTGCTTGGCTCCCCTTTGTGCATCTGCGGCTGCTCGGAAGCGAGGCCGGTCCTGGGATGGAGTTCGGAAGGGAATGATTGACTTCAGGACACCGCGGGCTACTCTAAGCTCTCACGATGACGCTGCTCAACTTCCTGACCTCATGGTGCTGCTGAAGGAGCTCAGCGGATTCCCAACCTTTTATTTTATTTTATTATTTATTTTACTGCAAGACTCTCAGAGACTTTGTTTTTTATTTTATTTCAATAGATTTACGGGGTACGAGTGGTTTTTTTGTAACATGGAGGAATTGTATAGAGGTGAAGTCAGGGCTTTCAGTGCACCGCCATCCGAATAGTGTATGCTGTAGCCAACAGGTAATTTTCATCCTTCACTCCCTCCTTCTCCCCCGCTTCTGAGCCTCCGAAGTCCATTGTACCACTCTGTGTGACTGTGTATACCTATTGTTTAGCTCCCACTTATAAGTGAGTACATGGGGTATCTGTTTTTCCATTCTCGTGATACTTCACTTATGATGATGGTTTCCAGTTCCATTTAAGTTGCCGCAAAAGACATTACTTCATTCTTTTTTATGGCCGAGTAGTTTTCCATGGTATTTAAATACCACATTTTCCTTATCCATTCATCAGTTGATTGGCACTTAAGTTGGTTCCATAAATTTGTAATTGTGAACTGTGCTGTGAGAGAAACATATAAGTGCAGTTGTCTTTTTGATATGACTTCTTTTCTTTTGGGTAGATACCCAGTGGTGGGACTGCTAGATTGAATGGCAGGTCTACTTTTAGTTCTCTGAGGAATTTCCAAACTGTGTTCCATAGAGGTTGTACTAGTCTACATCCCACTAACAGTGTATAAGCCTTCCCTGTTCACTGCATCCATGCCAGCATCCATTGTTTTTTGACTTTTTAATAATGGCCATTCTGATGGGGGTAAGGTGGTATCTCATTGTGGTTTTTTTTTTTTGAGACAGAATCTGGCTCTGTTGCCCGGGCTAGAGTGCTGTGGTGTCAGCCTAGCTCACAGCAACCTCAGACTCCTGGGCTCAAGCGATCTTCCTGCCTCAGCCTCCCGAATAGCTGGGACTACAGGCATAAGCCACCATGCCTGGCTAATTTTTTCTATATATATATATATTTTTTTAATTGTCCAGATAATTTCTTTCTATTTTTAGTAGAGACGGGATCTCGCTCTTGCTCAGGCTGGTCTCGAACTCCTGACCTTGAGAGATTCACCTGCCTCGGCCTCCCAGAGAGCTGGGATTACAGGCGTGAGCCACCGCGCCTGGCCTGAAATGCTTTTTTCAGCTTGATCTAGCTTGTTGTTCAAACTTTATGTTGTGGTTTGAAATTCTCTAAATGACTCATTTCTTTAAGTCCTGTTATATCTTTTTATATGAAATAGTTTTATTTGTAATATCTGTTATACCTTTTCTGACATTGTTTATCTCTTCAATGATTTTTAAATTTTTTTTCATTCATATCCTGACACATTTTTTCGGCTGGTTTTCAACTTTCTTTTAAATTCCATTTTTCTTGTTTGCCATCCTATTCTGAATTCTATCTCTGACATTTTGACAATTTCCTTTAAGTTGGGGTACATTACTGGAGACCTATTGTGATCTTTTGGGGGTGTTGAAACAGCTTGTTCTTTCATGTTGTGAAAGTTCTTATTCTGGTTCTTTCTCGTCTGAAATCTCTTCTCTAAGCTCAAGACAGATAAACTTGCAGTGCATCTGTTCTCCTTTGCTAGAAATTCTCCTACTTAGTAACGCAACAAAGGAGATACCCCTGGACAGCGCCCTTGGGTCCTACTCTGGAGGATTGACCCAGCCTGAGATGGGCGGATGCACGGTGAGCATTTAACACTGTTACCCTCCTGTGTCTCCTGCCTCACCACCCTGTGGTTGTCACTGGCAGTCCCCTTGCTGCAGAGTGAGTGAATGCCCCATCTACTTCTGTTAGTAGCAGCGACTATCAGCCCAAGCCATCTGAGAGTTACTCCACTCAGATATGCAGGCAGGAGAATTTGTCTGCCCGTGCGGGCTCGAGCACAGCCTTGCTCATGCCTGTGGGTGGCAGCGATTGTCTGCCTGCACTGGCTTGGGAGCGGCGCCAGTCAGATCCACTGGTGGCAGCGTTTGTTGCCACACGTGGCTTGATCGTAGTCCCACTCACACCCTCCGGCAGTGACAATTGATGGCCTCTGTCAACTTAAAGTCTTCTGCTCAGATCTGCAGATAGCAGTGTTTGTCAGCTGTGTGCCAGCTTGAGCCCAGCTCTGCCCATGCCCACAGGTGGCAGTGATTTTTCAGCTCGTGCTGGTTTGAGGGCTACATAGGTTAGATCTGCGGGCAGCAGCATTTGCCGGCCTTTGCAGCCCACACCCATGGGCGTCAGTGATTGTCAGCCCACTCCAGCTTGAGAGTTGCCCTGTTTGGATCCTCAGGTGGAGGCATTTGTCAGCTGGGTGCTGGCTTGAGCAGAGGCCCACCCACATTGACAGGCAGTGGCGATTGTTGGCCTGCCCGGGTCCCCCAGCAGCAGTGGGGGTGCACAGCTCCTGCCCATCGGACTCACAGAGTGCCCTGCCTCCCTGCTCCCTCTCCGCCCCTGAACTGCAGGAATGATGAGGAGGCGGCCGCAGTGGATCTGAACCCTGAGTAGAGGCAGCGCTCTGGGTCTAGGGTTTTAAAATGGAACCAGCAGCATGCCCAGGTTTAGTGACCCACTGTGTCACCGCTGTGCCCTCTGTGTGGAGCGATGCTGCTGCACAGTCTTCGGATAGCTCCCTGTGTGAGTCCTGCAGCCTTCTGCAGTGGAGGGTCCCTCCCACAGGTGGAATAGCAATGATCGTGGGGGGAATGTGAGCCCCGGGATTCTCCCCTCTGTGCCTTCCCCATATGTGCACTTCTCTCTTGTCTTCCCTGTGTACCCATCTCCAAACCACAGAGCAGGTCACCTCCTTCCTGCTCCTTCACTTTGGGTGCTCCTGTCTCTTTCGATTCACAGCGCTCTCTCTTAAACGACTGATCCGCCACCATCAGTCCTCTCCCTGAGATCAGCATGTGCAGGCTGCTTCTGCTCTGCCACCTTGGCCCCCAATGTTCATCCTATATTTTAAGGTTTTTCCTGAATTTCTACAAATATAATGCTTTAAGTTTATAACCAGAAAACATATTAAATTATATTTTTTAAAGATAAACAACCTCTATTTAAGTGATAACTCTGAAATATTATTTCTAACCAAATAAACATCTTTCAAATTACTCACTTTCTCTTTTTAAGCTTCCTAAAATCATCTGAATTAAACAAGCATATCGTCTGTTTTCTGGAAAAACAGTGAAATTTCACAAGGTCACGTAATATGCACTGTCTGTCACTTTCAAGGACTGAGACATGGGTCCCATTTCAAGAGCAACAGTTGTTTGGAGTTCCCTCCTCCTTAGGGATGAGTGAAGCATTAGCTCTGAGTCTTCCATGGTTTCTCCACAATCTCTCTCCAGATTGACAAATGCATTTTCCCAGGTGGCTGCCTGTGTTAAAAATATATGTTTGTTTCAAAAGAACAGTGTAGTCCTAAACAGCTGCTCCAGAAAATAAAATAATAATATTTTTTTGATTATTTCCATCTCTAATGTGTTTCCACTTATGTTATCTCATATGATAACAGCTCAGAAACATCAGACAGCAGCAACATATCATAGAGCAACTTGTACGGGAAATGAGAGTTCATGATTACCTCACCCTCTCTACCACATTTGTTTCCAATCTGTGTAATAAGAAACTGTACAAGAAAACCAAACAGAGCCTGGCTTAAGGAGCAGTGAGGCAGAAAAGGAATAGGAAATAATACCTGTTGGATGTCTACTAACTATAATGCAGGCACAGTGTGAGGCCTGTTTACCCATGCTTTTACATATATATATACATATATTTAAACTAAGAGGCTTTTATCCCGAGGACAATAAAAGTGGGTGAAACTAAAATAAACACATAACCAAATCAAAGTATAAAAAGAAGCATAAACTTTTATTCACTGGAATTCCTCCTGGGGTCATTCCAGGGATGCCTAGAAATCCTCCGTCCTTACCCCCTAAAATATTTTGCCATTAAAACTGCCTGACACGTGGAAAGCAACACTTTGATCTTCACTATTTGATCGTGTGGCTCAGTTTTCTGTTACTATGCACACATTACATATATTGGAGATACTTGGGGACTCAGTAATCATTAACAGCAGTGTTTCTCAAAGTGTGGTCCCTGGACCAGCAGCATCGGCATCACCTGGGAACTCACCGGAAATGCAAATTATTGGGCCTCAAGAATCCTGATTCATACCAATGAAATTAGAAACTCAGAGTGAGGAAAGAGGGGTGACCTTAGTAATCTGTGCTTTTCACAATTCCTGCAGTTGGTTCTAATGTAGCCATAAGTTAAGAAGCCCTAGTGCATAAATTAACATGTTGAGAGGAATGGTAGGATAGTATTTTTTAAAATATAATCATTTGAATCTGGTATTTCTCTGTTGCCTTGCCCCTCCTCTCCATTCAAACTGCTAGTTCAGACTTGCTGTGTCTTAGCAGCAGAGTTTCGTGCTGAGACAAATCTTTTTCTGTGTCTTAGATCAGGCTGCAATAACAAATTACCATGGATAGAGTGGCTTAAAAATAAATATTTATTTCTCACAGTGCGGGAGGCTGGAAGTCCGAGCTCAAGGTGCCAGCATTTCGGGTTTTGGTAAGGGCCTTCTCTTGAGTTGCAGACTGCTGACTTCCATTATCCTCACCTGGTGGAAAAGGGCAAGAGAGCTCTAATGCCATTCATAAGGGCTCTGCCTTCATGACCTCATCACTTCCAAAAGGCCCCACCTCCTAATACCATTACCTTACGGGTTAGGATTTGAATATATAAATTTGGGGATTTGGAGACACAAAACATTTAGCCCATAATATTGTGCAAGGGATTTATTAGGGAGGTGCTCCCTGGAGCAGCTGCGAGGGGTAGAGGAAGACAGACAGGGAAGTTGAAGAAGCCAAACAGAGGAAAAAGGACATTTCTGAGAAGAGTGGCTTCAGCCTGATCTTGTGGGAAGCTCTGAAGTATAAATTAGTCTTTAGAATTGTATCAACCTGAGGCAAAGGAATGAGACTGCCCTATTCCTGCAGCTGCTAGTGGTTGGTTAAGGGATGCTCCTGGGGCACTGAGATTCCCAGGCATTTCCAGCTGTCTACCAGTGCAGGCAAAGCAGCTCCCGGAGCGAGAGCAGGATGCAGAGTGAGCCACAGGTACAGGAAGCACGAGCACACGAACCCTGTGAAGGACACACAGAAATGGTAAACAGATCCCTTAGGGAATGTGACTCAGAACCTCAACACGAAGATTGGGGCAAAAACATTCTCAGGAAGAAGTCTTCCTCCTATATTTTGACCCCCAAACAAGAAAAGAATTCCCTGGGAGAGAAAATGATTATAGGGATCCAATGAGAGGATAAACATTTATGATTCCCAAAAAATGTGGTTCTCCACACTGCCCTCTGGGTGTCACTGACGTGACCTTAGACCTGTGACCTCACACTCATACAAACAATAATCCTAATAATAATAATCACGATGACGATAGCTTACAAATATAAAGCACTCAATATATGGCAGACACTGTTCTTAGTGCTTTATTAACTCATTTGACCGTCTCAGCAGCCCTGTGAGATAGGTACAATTATTTTCCCTGTTTTATGGATAATGATATTGAGACACAGAGAAGTCCAATAATTTGGTAAAGGTCACACAGCAAGTAAAAGGCCAAGCTGGGATTGGAACCTAGGCAGTCTGGATCCAGAATTCATGCTCATAACCACTTCACTATACTGCCTGACTGTAAGGTCACATGAGTGACCAATTAAATGTCAAACTGAGTATCTTAACGCATAGGAAGAATATGAATAGAGCATAGAGGAGAAGGAGTAAATGAATTAGTTGAATCTAATCAAATGATTGGGCAGCTTCTCTGGGGAGACATAAGAAATAGACAGTGTGCAAAGTGAATGCAGGAGATACAGGCTGTGAAATGAGAGGGACAGGCTGAAAGAACACATGTAACACACTGCTCAGCCTCACAGTTGGGAGCTGCGGCAAGAATCCCATCAGCATGCCCGACGAAACCTCTCAGGTGAGAATGTAACCTCAAGAATGATTTGTAAGGATTATCCTAAATATTTTGGTGTAGCATAATTATTTCATTAGTTGATAGCATCTTTGAACACAGGGAAGATTTATAATTAGATGTAGAAATACTTAAGAGAATCCAAGCCATAATATGAATATTATGTTCTAAAGTTGTGCATATTTAGTGTGTCCGAGAACTTACTATGATCAGGAGAATTTGATCTATTAAAGTAATAAGTACACTTGTAATTCTAATTCAAAAATTAATGTGCAATTGAGTTATTGGCTTATACTTTTCTTTTAACTGGTTAAATTACACCTTTAAAATTACAAAGAAAAATATGTTAACAAATAATTAACATTCCCACAATTTTTATCCTCCTCTTTATTCCCTACATCAAACTTTTTCTATTCTTAGGAGGAAATACTGTTAAGATTTTGTTTACATACTTAATAGAGTTGTAATTTTAAATTAAAATCTTACTAAGATATTGTAAACAGTATTAGAATACTAAATAAAACTTAAGATTCACCATACATATACATTTAAGTTGTTGAAATAATAACTCAAGTACTTAATTGAGATACTTAAAAGGAAATAGAATTTATTGATTCAATTTAAAATATCATTTAAATGAGTTTAATAGACTACGTAAATAAAGCCAAATAAATAATAATGGAATGAAATAATGTTGTATTTATTACACTATTTCTTCTTCTTGAACACAGAAAAATTCTGTTTCCAAGTCCTATTAATAGTTAGGTTGCAGTCTTATAATTGAGTTCTTGCCTATGGGAATGGGTCACTTTGGTTAAGATGGTTAAGAACAGGACTAAGTAGAAGCAAAGTACTCTGAAATGGCAAACCTGAAAAAAAGAAAAAAAAAAAGCAATCCAGATCCTTGAGTCACCTTTGGAGAAGACACGCCCAAAAAAACACCTAACCTTTATCAGGCTATGACTGTAATAAGAAAAACACCTTTATTATAACTAAGCACCTGAAATTTGGGGGCTTATTTGTTACTGCAGCATAACTGAGCCTATCCTGACTAACATATCAATCGAAGGCCTCCTTAAAATTGATTACTGAAATCTACTAGATTTGTCAATAAAAATAAGAATTTAAAACTGAACTTAAAATGTTATGGAATAACTAGGTATTTAAATCTGTAACTTTAATAAATTTAGCACTAGATTTTTACCTCTCATTTTATTATGAACATTTTCAAGCCTATAGAATAGTTGAAAAATGATAGTCGATACCCATATGTGCACCACATGTTAATAGAATGTACAGTTAAGATTTACCATGCTCGCTTTATCAAATATCTATCCTTATGCATATCTCTCTATTAATCAACACTCCATCTTAATTTTTGATACATTTAAAAGTAAGTTTCAGACATCAGTACATTTTCACCAGAATACTAAGCATGTATATAATTAACTGCAGTTCAGTATTTAACAGGATGTTTTTTCTTTTGAGATAAAATTGTTTATTATACAATGAAATGCAGAAATGTTTTAATTTATTTTTTTAACTCAGGGTATTATGGGGGCACAAACATTTTGGTTACATGTAATGCATTTGCCTCACCCAAGCCAGGGCTACAGGCGTGTCCTTTCCCCATACAGTGCACTCCGCTTCCACTAATTGTGAGTTTACCCCCCCACGTGACCGACATCCAGTGATTATTACTACCATATGAGTATCTTAGTGTTGATCAGTTGGTACCAATTTGATGGTGAGTACATGAAGTGTATTATTTAGTATGTTTGGACAAAAGCACAACTGTGCAACTCCAAACCTTATCAAGATTCATGACATTTTCATCACCACAGAAAGTTGTCTCAGGCCCTTTCCCAGGAAATCCCCATCCCCACCGCCACGGGTTATCATTGTCCTGAATTTTCTACATAGTTTTCTTTTACCTTTCTAGAGCTTTTCATAAATTGAATTATGTGGTATATACTCATTTGTGTAATACTTCTTTCACTCAGCAAAATATTTTTGATATTCATCCATGTTGTTGCATGTGCCAGTATTTTGTTTCTATTTATTTCTAAGTAGTATTCCATTGCATGGCTATACCACAGTTTGTTTCTGCATTTTCTTACTGATAGATTTTTAGACTGTTTCCAGTTTGAGTTATTATGAATAAAGCTGATATGAATATTGTCATGTAGATCTTTCATGACATATGATTTCATTATTCTTAGAAAAAAATATGTAGGCACAAAATCACTGGGTTATAGGAAAGATGCATGTTTAGTTGTATAACTTCCAGATCTTTTCCCAAAGTGTCTGTATCATTTCTAGCCAAAAATATAAAAGTACTGTTTGCTCTACATTTTCACCTAATGTGTTGGGTGGGTTTGTAGTAGAATCTCATTGTGGTTTTGATTTGCATTTTCTTGATGACTAATGATATTGAGTATATTCCTTTATGAAGTGTCTGCTCAAACGCTTTTGCCCATTTTTCTTTTGGATTGTTGGTCTTTTTGTTATTAAGTTGTAGGAGTTTTTTATATATCCTGGATACCATTCCTTTGTTAGATATATGATTTGCAAATATTTCTTCCCAAACTGTGGCTTACCTACTCATTTCTTAACAATGATACTTGATGAGCACATTTTACTTTTGAAGAAGTCCAATTTATCCATTTTTATTTTATCACTTTCTATATCCAAAGAAACCTTTGTCTACCCCAAATCATGAGGATACTCTAATGCTTTCTTTTAAAAGCTTTTTAATGCTTTTATGTTTAGGTGTGTGATTCATCCCTAATTAACTTTGGATTTAATGTGAGATAGGGGTTGAGGTTGATGATTTTCTCATATACATATCCATTTATCCAAGTTTCATTTCCTTTCCCCATTGGATTGCTTTGGAGTCTTTGGCAAATTCCAAACAACTGTGAACATTAACTTGTAAAACCAAAGTATTTTGTGCATGAAAAATGATCTCATGGACACCATAAAATTTATAACAGAGAGGCAGCAAAAAATGAAATTGTTTTGTGAGATCTAGCACAGAGGGACCTTGGACCCATTTCATGGGGAAAGCAGGCATACTGTAGACATGAAATAACCACAGACTCTGTCTTGGAAGCATAATGCTAGAGCACATCAGTTTCCTGTGCCTCAGCATGGCCCCAGAATGAGTACCATGCACCCCATCATGGCACAGGAGTACCAAGTGATCTCCTGGTTGACAGAACCATACGAGTGAGAAGGAAAGATAACTAAGACTAGCCTTCCCAGAATGTTGACCAAGAACAAGGTAAGATGATGGACATCTCAGCAGATAGTAGCAAGAAAGGATGGTATCAGGGATGAAATATAACATCCCCCTCTCAAACACACCCTCAGTTATTGCCACCAGGTAATTCTGGAAACTTAAACAGACCCAGAGTAAATGTGGGAGGAATTCCAAATTGACCAAAACATAAACTTTCACAATCTCAATGAACTAGAGGTCAGAAATAGAAATGAACTCAAGTTGGATTTCCCATACACCTGTATTTCTAGGATGAGACTTGTATTCATCGTGCATTCATTATTCAGGTGCTGTCTTTTGAATACCAGTGTTTGTGAGGAAGGGTATAAAAGAAGAATAAGGTTATTAGGAATCTAAGATGGAATGAGGAGATACCACAAACTGAGGTAAAAAAAAAAAAAAAAGGAAATTTTACCTCATGACAACTCTATCAGCAGGAATGAGATTATGTACCAACCTGAGTACTCAGAAAGGCCAGACCACAGACCCCATCCAAGTGCATAATTTTTACCAAGTACCTAGGACTAAGAACCATCTATTAATTTATTATGCCTTTCCTATGTGACCTGTACAAAATAGTTGATAGGAAAAAAATTCTTCTTTATAGAAGAATTTCAACTAATTAATGTAGAAGAAAGGATAAATGAAAATATCCCTATTTTATAACTTCTACAAATATAATGGTTTTAGATGATAATCAATGATTTTTAAAGCCATAAACTATAAAACTTATGGGAAATTTTATAATTAATGGATTAGGCTGACAACACTTAAATCCACTAATTGATCTTAATATTGCAAGGGAAACAACCAAAATTATGTGTCTCCTGAAATAGGAAGTACTCCCCATAACCTATTTTTGCCAATAAAAATATTTTATATGGTCTTTAGCCTGAATCAGAGCAATCCTCTAGATGTAAGTGCTAGTTTTTAAAAGTAGAAATAGAAGAATATGGAATGTGTTAAATAATACTATGGACATGCAGTTAGCAAAATCTAGAAAACAGGAAATTCTGAAAATAATGATCAAGTTTTCTTGACAAATAAAGATAGATAAATAAAAAAAGGGAGTCCTATGGAGTAAAAGAAGCTTAAAAGTCTATAGGACACGTTAGCCTAATGCAATATACAGACATTCTTTTCAAAAAAAAAAAACAAACAGCATAATATGGGGGTACAGATGTTTAGGTTACGTGTGTGCCCTTGCCCCCCCCAGTCCAGGTTTCAAATATGTCCATCCTATTGCGTGGTGCGCATTGCACTCTTTGTGTATGCATATACCCGTCCCCTCCTCCTTCCTCCCCCCTCCCCCTGCCCAATATCTAATAGATGTAATTCTTATATATGCACTTATGTGTTGATCCGTTAATACCAATTTGATGGTGAGTACATGTGGTGCTTATTTTTCCATTCTT
>CAUYSK010074917.1:0-18715 GCA_963575035.1 Avahi laniger
TTCAATTCTGCCTTCTCTGATGAGAATATCGCTGGCCCTGCTTTCCCTGGTAGATATTTATTTGCCAGGCTCTGTGCTTTAACCTTAAGCTGATAATTTGCTTTAGATGTCACTCTCGTTACCAGCAGCCTTTTGATCCAACTACACTCTGTCTTTTAGTAGAGGATTTTCACCCGTGTGCAAGGAAGAATGTTCATAGTACATTGTAAAATAACAATAAAGAAAAAAACAGTTTGCAGAACCACAAAAAAAAAAAAAAAAAAAGAATGTGCAGTTGAAATCATGTATGTCTCGAGATGTACCGACTGCATTAAAATTCCTCAGTAACCAATGGTATATGCATTTAGAATGTTCTCATAACACCACCACCGCCTGACACTTACATAGGGCCTACTGTGTGCCAGGACTGTCCTAAGTGCTTTACATATTAACTCATTTAATCCTTGCAACAACCCTAAGAGGTAGGTACCACTCTTATTCTCACTTACTGATTTGGTAATCAAGGCACAGAGAGGTGAAATCATTTGCCCAGGATCACACAGCAAGTCAGTCAGGGGCTGGGATTGGTACCTAGGCAGGTAGGTCTGGTTCTAACCACTGTACTGCCCTCGCACATTTTTCCCCACCCTAGTCCCAAAAGAAAAAGAACACAGCAACCCACAAGGCAAAGCTTCTCTTGAAAGAATGGTCTCTCGCTGCTCAAAGACCTTCGGGACCAGTGGTGAGTGAACAGGTGAGTACTGAGACCAAACCTGGTCTGTGCTCCACCACCAGGGCACAAGGCCAAAGGCAAATGGAAACATTTTGCTGAAACACAGACTCCAGCTGCTTTCAGATGAAGGCTGGCAGTCTAAAAGAGACCCGACACGTCTCCTCAAACTATGAAAAAGGAGATTAGTGTTTCACGATGAAGACACCAGTGGAAAGTTTGCAGATTTATCTTCTAATCATCTCCTTGCCATTTCCCCAGCTGATGTCACAAGGCCAGAGACAGTGTCACAGCCGCTGGAAAAATCTGCCCAGAAATATTTCCGTTACCCAATAATGACACCATAATCACTCTTCACTTGTAAGTTTGCTCTTTAAAATAAAAAAGAGCAAATATTATTATTTCACTCTCAATTTCACACATAATTTTTTTTTCATTTTGGGGTGCTATTCAGCTTGGTTATTTTAAAATTATTTTTATGCTAATTTATAGTAGCCTAATAAGATACATTTCAAATTTGTGTTTGTATCAGTTCACATGTTTGATTAGTGTTTTCTAATGGGTTTATAACTTTTGGTTTTCCAAATACATTGTTTCATCAGTTTTTAAAAATATTATGCATTCTAAACACTTTAAAAATTAAATGCTGGTCTGTGGTTTACATAAGCTGGCTAGAAAAAAAATTAAATGCTGGATCTGATATCATACTTTGAAAAATATGTCATACATCTAAATGTCAGAACTGACACTTTGTTCCAGGATTGTGATCACTGCTGGAAATTCACCGGAGGGAAGCGAGACCCACGTCTGTTGTGACAGGAAAGGCCCGGCACAGCCGATGCGCTCGCATCACTGGGGACGGCCCGCCCGGCCTCTTTACCCTGATTGTGTGTGTGCTGCAATCGAACAATCGAGCATGGTCGCACAACTCTGTATACACCAAAACCGCTCAACCGTATACTTTAAATGGGTGAATTTTATCTCAATAAAGCTATTAAGAAACAATTGAGGCCGGGCGCGGTGGCTCACGCCTGTAATCCTGGCACTCTGGGAGGCCAAGGCGGGTGGATCATTTGAGCTCAGGAGTTCGAGACTGACCTGAGCAAGAGCGAGACCCCGTCTCTACCAAAAATAGAAAGAAATTAATTGGACAGCTAAAAATATATAGAAAAAATTAGCCGGGCATGGTGGCACATGCCTGTAGTCCCAGCTACTCAGGAGATTGAGGCAGTAGGATTGCTTGAGCCCAGGAGTTTGAGGTTGCTGTGAGCCAGGCTGACACCACGGCACTCACTCTAGCCAGGGCAACAGAGTAAGACTCTGTCTCAAAAAAAAAAAAAAAAATATTTTCCAATTGATGCATCACTCTGTAATTAATTGATGTGTCACTCTGTACTTGCTAGTCCTTCTTGAGAATGGTTTTTGCCTTACCAGAAATGTAAACTCTTTGAGAACAAGGACCTTGGCCTCTAATATATGTGGCACTCTGCTCATATGTAAATATTTTTTTCAATTAGGACCCTTTTCCCGTGTCTAGATGGAAAGTTTCTAGGCAAAGTTTTGTCTTACACATTTCTATTTCCTTTGCCCTCTTGAGCATCAATATAGTTTGATGTTGGGCAATGGATCAGAAAATGTTTGGGTAGAAAAATGAGACAACTGTAGGATAATACAGGGATTAACGTTTGATTTTCTGCTGCACCGCTCTGTGATGGTGGACAAATCAATCTGACGGTCCAGAGAGGTCCCACCCTGAGGCTGTGACTCTTAAGAGCTCTGACCTCGGTTAAAAATCTAACTCCTTGAGCCTGAGTTTCCTCATACATTAAATGGTGATAACTGTACTTCCTTAGCCATCTAACAGGGTCTTTTATTGGGACTGAGATATTATATGTCAACATAAAACACAAAACAATCAGAAACAGAAATAGTAAAATATCCCTAATACAATCATATGCATGACAACTAAGCATGGTAAGATACACAACATTCAGTTTCTGGGATAAGGTTCCCATATTCCAACGAGATATTTCAACTAGGCTGTTATTTACTGAAAACTGAGCAGCCAGGTTCTTAGATTTTCATTTGCTAATAAATGAGTAGATAGCCTAAGAGATAGGACACCTAGAAAAAAGTCAAAGATGAATATACTCTCCATATCTTAGTTTAGCTATCTTTTTATGGTTGCTTGTTTAAAACAAAAACAAAAATAAAATCACAAACCAAACAGAATTAGAGTCTCATAAAAAGGGATTATTTTCAGTAAACATGTTTTTATTTTCTATCCTTAGATTTTAAACTGCTTTTCTGGTAAAAGAGTAGGTGGTTCCTTGCAAGATTGAGTCAGATAATACTCATAAAAAAAAAAATTTCTCTCCTAATCAAAATTCCTGTTTCAGGGTGAAATTAATATGCAGCAACCTAAATAACATACAGAGATCATCGCTTTACGTAGGGAGGTTTATTTATACAAAGATCTGATCTCTTTATCCGAAATGCTGGCTACGGATGCACTGATGTCATTCTGATATACGGGCTCATCAAAAACATGTTTAAGATGAACCCTGTTGCCCTCTTCCAAAAACAATTCCTTCTAGGAGAAAAGAGATGTCAAAGTTTAGTTCTATGCTGCCCGAGATATGCTGCTTCTTAATCTTTTGAATTTTTTCCACTGTAAGTTGATTTAAATGTCCTCATTTCACTGTCCCCACGATAATTAAACTCACTCAGATCTAGGGCACGTGCTTTGATGAAGGCAGCATTGTTTGGGGACATCTCATTAGAGACTGATTTTCACACATGGAAATAACAAAATGGGATACATTGTTTTACTGTTTTATTCATTTTCTCCTCTTTCCCACACAGACCATTATTGTCAACACATACAGTCAAGGGTAGTTGTTACTTTAGAAAAAAATGCTAGAAAATAGCAATACCAAACTATCTAACAGCAAACAGAGTACAATTTAATACTTTAGAAATTCTACAATCAGCTACATCTTTTGTTTTGACTAGGGTACTCATGAGATTTGTTTCTCTGGAAGTTATCAACACAACTGGAACATTTCAATCTTGCAACCAGATATCAGATGCGTTTCTAGAAGCCCTCTGCGAAATCCTTCCTCCAAGCATAGAAACACACTTTTAACACCTTTTCCAAAGGGGAATAACTGCCTACCTGATGAATGTGGTATAGTTAATGTTCTTCAAACATTTCTTTTTAGGGCTTTTATTTGTTAGGGTTTCTCTTTTGTTTTTTTCATTTATATATCTATCTTGGTAAGACATTCTCACAATAAGGATTTTTTTTTATCACTAAATTAAGGTAAACTGGAAAAAAGTCTTGCAGAAAAATGAACTTTCCTATTCATTTAAGCATTTTTAATGACCCCAAATATATACTTATTTATATTGCGGGGTAAAAAAAAATACTTGTCAAATCATCTTAAACAGATGAGTGACTGAAAAATAATGAAATACATTTAATATTTGCTGTGAGTACAAGTAAAAAAAAACAACATTCAAACCTTTATTTTGCTATGCTGCTCTAGTCTTTCTTTAAAATACATCACAATTACATAAAACAAGTGTTTTCAATTCAAGCTCCTCCTACTATTGTAATGAGCCCTGTCAATTCTCTGTTCCCATTGGTCACATCAGCCTTTCACCACCTTTCTGCCTGGACTATTCTTTACTACATTATTTATTATTCTTGTTTTATTGTGAAAATAATATGTGCTCATACTAGAACATTTTCCAAATGCAGACAAGTAAAAAGAATAAGACTTAAATTAAATGTAATGCTAACACTAAGAAGGAATCATTGTTTGGGGGAGAGAATACCAAAGTCAGTAGAAAAAGCAAATTATACCCTTCAGACCCTCCCCAGGGGCAGAAGAGTGAGGCAATGTGGCTCAGCACCATGATCTGAGCTTCTTATTCCTACCTTCCCATAAGGGAAGATTAAAGGGATTTTTAGTTCTGGAATCTCTTGGCTTATTTACATTAAAATGGAGCAGGCACTTGTGGAATACACACATATCTCATTTTTTCCCTCCTAGTGTCCCAGCCCAGAGTTAGTAGACTGACTGAAGAAGTGAATAAGGCAATACTGCTAGAGAACTCATTTTTAATAGCTGAATGAAACTGGTTTTCTTCTGAAGCTTTTTCCTTTACTAAATGAAAGGAGAGTTTGGGCACTGGCGGTACCGGGACTCAAAGCCAGCGTCTAGGGCAAGTTCTGAGTCTCTGTAAGAGGTCCCTTCATGGCTCCCTAAGGTCGGTGGAAGGCAACACAAAAAGGCACCAAATGAGGAGGCTTTCATTAGTACTTAGAGTGAACGCTTCGTGAAGGCAGGGATTTGTTTTGTTAAATGTTGTTCTCCCAGGGCTTGTGCATGGCACACATAAGGTACTCAAGAAACACTTCTTAAATGAATAAATAGATAAACCAGCCCACATTCTGATTTAGTTGAGATCTGCTCTCCTACAAACTTGTCATTTCACAGGTTACTCTGATTAGCAGTGCATTCTCAAAAATAAACTCCCATCTCCTCAATTACATACTTAATTTAAAAATATATTAGCCACATATAATTAAAAATGTATTAAACAGACTAATTAATATTAAATTAGTGATTTTATACGACTCTTTCCTTAATTTTGTAATTTGGGATCCATGTGTTTTTGAAAACAGTACCATAGACAGAAATATCTAGCATGGCATTATCCAATATGGTAGCCACCAGCCAGCTGCCTATGGTTATTAAATTTAAAATTAAATAAGAATTTATAATTCAGTTCTTCAGTTATAAGAAACACATTTCAAGACTCATGTGTGTGGGGAAGGGTAAAAACCTACCTAACAGGTACAATGAACGCTACTGGAGTGATGAGCACACAAATAGCCCTGACTTAAGCATTAGAAAAGCTATCCATGTAACATTTGTACCCCTTTAATATTTTGAAATTAAAAAAAAACTTATGTGCTAGTGGCTACTTTACTGGACAACATACGTAGAACTCTTCTATCATTACAGAAAATACCGGACAGTACTGGCCTAGAGCTACAAGTAGCCTTAGTCCTATAGCAAGAGCCTAGAGGGAAGGGTGAAGACAGTAATAATATTTAAAACTTAATGTTTACAAGAGTACACAAAAAAATTGGTAAAAAAAAGTTTCCAGAAAAAGAATGTTAGGAGGGGGGAGGATTAAGAAAAAATATTTTTCGTTGTGTTTTATTTTGTACATTTTGAATTTCATACCATGTACAATAGTTGTTCAAAAAATTGTGTGTTTAGTCCGTGGAGTCTCTTTTCTACCATAAGAATAATCTAACACAGAAATATTGTCAAATTTTAACTGAATTTTACTTTTTCAAAAAATGACAATATGCTTAAAAGAGCTTTCTTCTAACAGCAACTGCTGAGTTGAGTAAGGAACCAGGCCCCATACTAAGTACTTGACATATATTACCCCATCCTCACAAAAGCCCAGTGAGGTAGGCAATTATATTCCTATTTTACAGATAAGAAAAGGAAGGCTGAAGAAAACTAGGGCCATTTCCCAAGGTCAGAGGGTACAGTTTAGTTGTGGAGCAGGAATTCACAACCCTAGGTTACAGCCAATTGCCACAGGGTCTCCAGGAGCACCTTCTGAATGTGTTCTGTGGCATGTAAGTATATCGACTTGAAAATAAAATCTACCGGACTTTGGAAATTCTAGGAACTATTTGGGGGCCTTACAATCTAGTGGGCTCCAACGGAGAGCACACGTGCAGGAAGATTTAAACTCCAATCTAGGTTCTGGGCTTGGCTTTCTCTGTTATCAGCTTTGTGTGAACTTTGGAAATATGATAAACCCTCTGGGATTTCTAAGTAAACAAAAGCAAAAAGCTGACATAATTTTCAAGGTCCTGCCTAGCTCTGACAGTTTATACCTGGCCGAAAAGATTAGGAAATGTGCTAAAACTGTTTTGATGTTAAATTTTTTTTTTTTAATGCAAACTAAACCTTCCCTAGAGTCTTGCACTTCCCTGTGTTTTCTCTAAGTCTCACTCTGATTACACTTTCCTGCCACTGCAGAACATCCAGCCCTGGGAAAGTCCAGAGGTCAAGACAGAGCACCATCCATATACAAAGGCTGTCAAAACAAAAACAAAAACCGAACCACCGCCACCAATAACAAAAAACACAGCTCTACAATTTGGGGCTAATAGCTCCAGGAAAAAAAAGTAGAAAATGTCAAACTTGACCAACCATGAGGGCAGTATAGTCTTCTTTAATACAAAATTTCTCCTTAAAATGACCTCTGTAAGGAAATAGAATACATCAAAAACGTATATATAACATTATTTCATGAAAAAGTTATAAAACAGTATTGTAGTATGACTCCATTTTTGTGGGGAAAAAAACAGAAAACAAAGTACATCTCCCCTCAAACCAACAACTATATGCATACAAATATATATGTGAGGTAGTATAGGAGGTGGGCTTTGGCTACCTGTCCGAGCTCTGAGCCAAAGCTTAAGTCTGCTTACAACACTGAACAAAAGCTTTGAAAATGATTTTAACAGCCTGCTTCAACAGAAGGTAGTTGTGTTTTCTTCAACAGGATGTGGCAACCACTGGACAGGCGTCCAGCACCCCCAGTCAAAGCCAGCACAGACTGGTTACTGCTGAGATGAAGCCCAAAGTTTTGTTTCATTTTAATCCTAAAAATCACACCCAAGGGTGAAGATTCAACATGCTAATGAGACATGTGATGTATAAAGAAGCATAATCTCGCTGGATGGGCAGCTGCCAGCAAAACTCCGCCCCTGCTTGCTATGATTTCAACACTGGCATCAAACTTCTCTACCCTTTAAAAGTTTCCCAGCCCTTTATGCAAAGAACCAGTCTGGTTACTCCTTAACCAGCACTGTTTCCCCTTTTGTTCAAGCTAAATCTCCCCCCTCATAAATCCTTGCTTGTATAAATTCCTTTTTCAGTCTAGTGCCAACTTCTATTGACTCAGGAATCAAGAACCATGAGGTCAGTAACATATGTATGTAGGTTTGGTGGATATACAAGAAAATGGTCGATGGGAAAGGGAGAGAACTTTCACTTTACATTTACATAATTTGGTGGTATTGAATTTTTTATACGGCAAGCATATAATATTACTTCTGTAATTCTAAGGCCTATAAACAACAGCAAAAACTAAATATCTGTAGCTATGGCAACATTTTGCTAAATCTCATTGGATGGTTTATTCTTTCTCCTGAGTCCAGCTATTGCAGTGAGTTCCTGGACTGCAATCCCGCATTGTTTTTTGTTTTTTTTTTAAATCAGACAGAGCTGGCAGAGCTGGTCTATCTCCCTCAAAGGGACCTTCTCCCGGTTCTTGTCCTTGGCTGTTCTGGCTGCGACCTTATCATTGTATTGTTCTGACCTTCAGAGTCTAGGCTGTTTTTTCCTGGTTGTCTAATTCTGACTTTTGCTACCTCCAGACTCAAGGAAAAGGGTGCTACAATGGAATGAGCTCAGTCTTTCAACAGAAACATTTGTGTTTGAATCCTCTTTTGTTCCTTGGGTGTGCATCCTTGAGCAAGTTACTAAATCTAAGCCTCAGGTTCCTTGTCCTTGAAATAAAAATAATAGCGTTAGATGGGTTTTTGTGATGATTAAAGTAAACAGTACAGATAAAACTTACTTTTGTAACCCGTGCTTGGTTTACAGTAAGAGCTGAATAACCAAAAGTGACTAATTTGTTGTGCTGCTGTTATTTTTACTTGGGGATTGCTAGGAATCCAAGTAAATGAGAGAACATATATATAAGCACAACAAATATAACACAACAAGGAAGGTATCTGAAAAATCTCAGATATTAATATATGCTCACATTCTTTTTCTCATTGTACATAAATTTTATTTAACTTTGCTATGAATTTAGTCACCAGCATAAAGCTATCTATTATTTCTAGAAGAACATCACTTCTTGTATTTCATTTTGTGATTTCATAAAGTTTGGATTTTTCTACTGAAATTTTCCACTGAAAATCCCTAATTGTGATATAATATATGCCAAATAAAATCAAACTTAAAGGCAGGGGGATAAAAATAGTTAAAACAGCAACTCAGTGAAAATTCTCTCTTGGAATCATGGTTAAATAAAAACAGAAAATTTAGGAGTAATCCCTGGAAAATCTATAGATGTACCTGATTCTAGTGTCATTCCTTGAGACGGAAATTCTTTTTTTCACCTTTTCTAATTGTGATAATGAGATTCCTCCCACTCCTAAAACTGAAATTCATCAGTTAAAATGAAAATACTCTGGTTTCAAAGAACCAATACAGTTAGAAAAAGAGATCCTTTGGCTTTGAGTTCAATAACTAGCAATATATCCTCATACAAGTATACTTACACATAATGGAATTTCCCTTGGCCTCAAGGAGAACAACCACATTCTAATAATGGCCAATAAACAGAATGCCAATCAGCAGGAAACCAAAAAAAATGCAATTTCCCTTCTCTAGGATTTCCTTGTACCATTAAAACAGCAAAGGGGGGGGGTCAGCAGTTCTTAGGGAAATCTGGTAACCAAAGTGCAGGTGCCAGAAATGTTCAAAAACAAATTCTCACTCTCTCAGAGGAGCCTCAGGTTTCATAGGAGACATTTCAGAGAACCTTACAAATTCCCCCCAGTGCCAAGATTACAATGAACCGCTGCAAAATGGATGCATGCTGTGTGGAATGTCTGCCTGGTATTTATGAAACTAAACAGGCTTCTGTTGAACATATAGGAGGCCCCATGTGGGAGTCTGGTTCCCTTTTCTAAAAGTCAGGATGCTGAGCCACAACCTGAAAAAGTTATAGGGAAATCAGTGGCACAGAAAATGGTGATATGTATCTCAGCTATAAACTGAGAGAGGGAACCAGAAATGGGAACTTGCTCCAGGTAATAAGAGAACTGTGTTGTGCTAAGAGCAATCGGCAAAGTCCTAGAAATATGATATTTACGTATTAGGAATTATACTGATTAACCAAGCTGACAAATAAAGCAACAAACAAATTAATTAAAATCTGCAAATAGAAATGTTAAGTGACAAAGTATTTGGAAGTTGTTTATTCCCTTTTTTTTTACGATAGTATTGTGTGTGTGGCCTATTTAACTTAATATAGTTAAACCAACTGAATACGTTAGTTCCCTATGGCTGCTGTACCAAATTACCACAGACTTGGTGACTTAAAACAACACACATTTATTTATTCTCCTACACTTCTGGGGTCAGAAGTCTGAAATCAGACTCACCAGGCTGAAATCAAGGCGTTGGCAGGGCCACCCTGCCCCAGAGGCCCTTTCTTTGCCTTTCTAGGTTCCAGAGCTGCATTCTTGGTAGCCTTTTCCTCCACCCTCAAAGCCAGCTTTAGCACACTGCCTTCTCTTCTGCAGCCAGATCTCCCTCTGCCTCCCTCTTACACGGACACTTGTGATTGCACACAGGACCCATCCAGATAATCCAAGATCCCCATCCCACTATCTTCAGCCTAATCATATTCGCAAGATCTTTTCTGCCATAAAAGGTAACATTCTCAGATCCCTGGGGGATTAGGACCTGGATATCTTTGGGGGTCATTATTCAGGCTATCATACTGGCTAATTTAGCTTTTATGTTAATAATAATCGTAAACCGAGCATCATATCACTGTAGTGCCTCAGTTTCCAAGTCCAATCATTACCCTGCTTATTCAATGTGTTGTCTATGCTACTTGAAAAAGTTCACTGCTGGCAGTGACCAGCAATAAACCCACTTCGAAAGCAAAACCAAAAGGTTTTTTCCGGACTACTTTGAAATCTCAAGCTATAATGAGAATATTACAGACATGACCTTTTGTTTTATGTTGGGCGACTTCAATATAGCCTCTTGGACGTGGAGGTATTGGAAGGAAAATCTTAACAGGCAGGATTTCTAAAGGGTTAAATCTCATTTTCATACCTAATTACCTCAATCTACACTGAAATCAGTTATTCACTGTTTATGATCCCTTACAAAGCCAGGGAAGTCTTCTAAAATATTTTTTTCTTTTAGTACAGCTCCTTAGCATGCCCAGAAATTCTTTTTTTCTTCTTTTTTTGTCAGTTAATTTTTTTTACTCAAACTTTTTATGTTTTTTTACTCAAAATGAATTGTATGCGCTGACTACCCAATAAATTTTATAGAAAACAGCCTTGGGATATATTTTAGTGACCCATATTTTACTATAACAGCCATGTATTTCAGTGACACAATTCTGGAGAAACATTGAAAGTTTATTTTCTTGAAGCCCCTTTAGTCAAACAGGCAACTAAAGTATAGCTAACTCAAAAAGTCTCAAGCAGAAATACAATGATGCCAGGGATTTTGCTCTCCAATTTTAACCTACCTTCCTGTTAACTACTTAAACTATAGAGACATGGAGAAAAATAAAGACTAAAAAAAATACAATCTTGAAAATAATCAGTTTAGAGCATAAATTCACGCTCTCTTAAAAGCCTAGTAAGTGAAACATAAAGTTTATGATCAGTTGAAATGGCCTGCTGACAGAATTAGAATATATTCTAGCTCGACTTCTCTTCCTCCTGACTTTTAAAAATATATTCTATTAATTTTAAATTGCTTTGTAATAATTTTAGGCATACATATACTTACCCTTTTATGATAATGTGCTTTCAACGTCATAAACTGAGAGTGGCCTCATAACTAACCCCGTCATGATAGGTACTTTCAGAAAGAATTATCCAATATCAGGTATGAAATTTAAAAAATTATTTTGGCAGATGCTCTCAATTCAGTTGGTTTACATCCAGTATGTCCAACATCTTACAGGTATTTTTTCCAACTGATATATACTGGCCATTACCTTGGGAAGAAACACTGCTCCCATGGGTAGGAGACTGGTAGTACCTACTCTGAAATTTTTCCCTTCTAAAACTAATGTAGAATTTTGAGTTAGGATAATTCATTCACATATAAAGGTGAACCTGTAATAGATTTTTGAAGAAAACTCCTGGCCTTGCCTTCATGTTTCTGAGGGCCCATCTCCAGGGCAGTTAACTATCCAGTCACAAGACAGTCCTGGTCAGGCTCTTCAAAAAGCCTCATCAGTGGTCATCTCTCAAGTATACCAGTTTGCTCTTGATCAACTACAAAGAATACGTGTGGTATAATGAAAAGTGAACACAGTCACATGTCAGTTAACAAGGGGGATATGATCCGAGAAATGTATTGTTAGGTGATTTCGTCACTGTGTAAACATCACAGAGTGTACTTACACAAACATAGATGGTATAAGCTACTACATGCTTAGGCTATGTGGTATGGTCTATTGCTCCTAAGATAAAACCTGTACGGCATACTACTGAATACTGCAGGCCACTGGAACACAATGGTAAGTATTTGTGTATCTAAACTTACTTAAACATAGAAAAGGTATAGTAAAAATACAGTACAAAAGATTTAAAAAATGGTAAACCTGCATAGGGCACTTAACCATAAATGGAAATTGCTCTGGGTGAGTCAGTGAGTGACGAGTGTATGTGAAGGCCAAGGGCATTATTATACACTACCGTAGCCTTCATAAACATCATACACTTAGGCTACACTAAATTTATAAAAAATCATTTTTCTTTCTTCAATAATAAATTAACCTTAGCTTACGGCAACATTTTTATTCTATCAACTTTTTTTTTAAACTTTTTGATTCTTTTTTAATAACAAAGCTTAAAACACACATTGTACAGTGGTAAAAAAAATTTCTTTTTATTCTTTTTTTTTGTTATTTTCTTATTTGATAGAGATGGGCAAGGATCTTTTTATTCTTATTCTATAAGCTATATCCTACTTTAAAAAATTTTAATTTTTTTTTACATTTTAAACTTTTTTGTTAAAAACTAAGATGCATTAGCCTAAGCCTACACAGGGTCAGGATCATCTATATTATTGTCTTCCACCTCCACAGCTTGTCCCACTGGGTCGCACTGGAAGGTCTTCAGGGGCAATAACATGCATGGAGCTGTCATCTCCTGCTGAAATACCTCCAGAAAGATCTGCCTGAGGCTGTTTTACAGTTAGCTTTTTTTAAAATATAAGTAGAAAGAATATACTCTAAAATAACAGGAAGTAAACACATGAAAAAAAAAACATGGTTGTTTATTATCAAGTATTATGAGCTGTACATGATCATATGTGCTATAGTTTCATATGACTGGCAATGCAGTAGGTTTACACCAGCATCACCACAAACATGGGAGTACTGTGTTGCACTAGGACATTACCATAGCTACCACAGCTATGCTATCACTAAGTGACAGGAATTCTTCAGCCCCATTAGAATCTTAAGGGACTACCACTGTATATGTGGTCAGTGATGGCCCTAAAGTTGTTTAGCTGAGCAGGACAGTATTTGGTCTTTGTCCCCTGGTTCCTGGCACAGATTTCCTAAAACACTTGCAATTTCTTGAGTGAAGAGAGTGCCTTTTGTATTCTAGTGAGAGGACTCAAAGCTGGGGAGAAGGGAGGTGCCTAGATAGCTTCAGGATGGGGGTTGGTCACCAGAGCTCAAACCAGGATTAGAAGGTTGGAACTTTCAGCTCCAGTCCCCACTCTCTGCCTCTGGAATGGGGTGAGGGGCTGGAGATTGAGTGGATTCACCAATGGCCAGTGATTTAATCAATCGTACGTTATGTAACGAAACCTCCAAAAAACCCTTAAAGGACAAGATTCTGAGAGCTTCCGGGGTGATGAACACATTGTGGTGCCGGGAGGGTGGTGCACTTGGAGAGGGCATGAATCGCCATATATCTTGGCCTATGCATCTCTTCCATTGGGCTGTTCCGGAGCTGTATGCTTTATAATAAACTCGTAAATGTTAAGTGTTTTGCGGAGAGCCGGAAGTCATTTTAGTGAAATATCAAACCTCAGGAGGGGGTCATAGGAACCGCCAAATCTGTAGCCAACTTGGACAGAAGTATGGGTGGTCTAGGGATCTGGGACTTACAGATGGCATCTGAAGGGAGGGCAGTCTTGTGGGACTGAGCCCTTAAATCGGTGGAGTCTGATGCTAACTCTGAGTGGTTAATGTCAAAACTGAATTGAACTGTTGGATACTCTGCTGGTGCTGGAGAATCAGAGAACATCAAACTCTAGTGAAAGAAATAAAAATAATTCACCCCAAAATATACTTCTCTGACAGATTTTGAGATGCCTGTTCAGAGGGCCTGCAAACAGAAGTAGCCCTGCAAAGCTGTCTTTTGTGGGAGTGATTTGCACCTGCGCAGAATCTGCGTGACAGCAGCCGGGCTCTGAGGCCCTCCCTTGTCCAGCTCTAGGAAAGATTAACTGCGAGTCTGACACCTTTAAAGGTCTGAAAGAAACATTTACCATCTATTCTCTCTGAGGGCTGCTACCAGTGAGGTTTCATGTACATAACAAGACCACCTTTGCTAGCCAGGCCTCTTCTCCTCCAACTTCCATAATCTGTGTAGCCCGGATAACCTAATTTACCAAAATAACCTGCTTTGGGCCATGCTCAGAGCCCCCATTCTTTCTGCAACCTCAAGATGATATATAAGTTTCTGTATCCCATTGAGGGCTTGGGTAATCACTCTGTGGTTCTGCCCTTCACCTTCGTGTACACGTTAATAAATGCGTATGCCTTCTCTTCTGCCTTTTTTGAGTTGATTTTTCAGCAACCCTTCAGAGGGCAAAGAGGAAGTTCTTCCATGGCCCCTATACTAGCTTCTGCCAGAGAATTAATCTGGTGTACAGTGGAGAAGATGGAAGTAAGATTGATAAAGACTTGTACAAAAACATGCAGTCTACCCTTTCCTGTGATCAGAGACAGACGACCGAATACCTGCTGCAGTGTATGTGCTGCTTAGCCCATGAGCACTTTTTAAAAATCCAAATGACCGAATGATGAATATTTAAAATGGTGACATTTCACATAAAAATCTGGATTTCAGGTTCACCTCGAAGAATCAGAAAGTGGAACAGCACTGATCTACAGCCCCACATGGCAAAACAGGATGGAGCTGAGTGGCAGCAGCCTCCTTTCTCCGACAAAGCACACGCTAGCCCCTCACCAGCTCTTCCTTCCCGGTGATGCCCCAACACCCCAGGCTGGCAGTTACCACGTATCATTCCCCCATTTACATCACCATGTTGGTCCTGAAGGTCCTTGTTTGCATTTTTTGGCTCTAGGCAGCACAAAGTGTTATTCTTGGGTCAATTCAGATCATCAGAAAGCTGTAGTCTTTGACCATATGGTGTTGGCCCACTGCAGAATGTCTTTCACTGAGTCATGTACTGGCATCATGCCCTCTCATTCCACCTACAGTTGGTGCAATTAATTGCTTCTCGGATATTGTTAAAGCCACTACTATTACATTTTCAGAGTTCCCATGTGAAATCCTGTATCGTTTTAGAGTTAAGGGGTAGAAGGGGGTTTGTCATCTGAGGAACTGGTGTTCTGTTCATGAATAGGGAGAAATACAGACAGGAGAGCCTTTTTAACACTGACCATGATTGTTCCAAGTCAGCCACACAACTAATGGCATGCAATTTAGTGTCCTCTTTTTTATGCCGATTTTTATGTTTCCTGGTGTGTACTTTCAATTTTTAAACAGTATTTTGTAATTTTTTAGAAGGGCAACAAAGAAAATATATTAACATATGGATGATCTCAGTCTCAATCCTTGTGCCGCCTCCTGAGGGAAAGTCTGGGTTTGCTTTTTTCCCTTTCTCTGGTTCTGGGCTTATTAACACGGACATCGGAAATTAATTAGGAGGAAGACAGAAGTCAAAAAGGACATAGAGGGACAGAAGAAATAGAAGAAAACAGACCTAGAGGGAAAGAAAGGGAAAAAGTAAGGGCATGAGGAGATATACTGGCTAGATTTGGGAAGAGCTTTTGGGGTAAGTTTCAAGGAGAAAGTTTGGGGAAGCAGCTACCAGCCATGTGAAATGTCAGAGAGATAGAGAAAGGATTTTTAGAAGTTTTATTAAATATAATGCATGTATTCCCCTCTTGGATGTTTTCTGAGAGGTGAAGTGAGTTATTTTCAATTATTTCCTCCGGTATACTTATTTCTTTGAATATGACTTAATGCTGGGACCAGACAAAAACAAGGCTGAATATTCAGAGGTTATATATTGTAGATTTTGTAAGGTACATTAAAGGTGAGGCATGAATGAATGAACAAAAATAAAAAATGAACAAATTTCAGATCTAGAAAGATAAAGCAAGCTAATTATAAGTTATCTATGTCACATTTCATAAAGTGATATAACCCTTGAATCTGACCATGTCATGTAGATCAAAAGGGAGGAATATCTCAAGTGAAGTCATCTTATATTCTTATAATGAGAGAAATCAAACTCCAGTCAACATCAACCTACTAATTTAACGAGTAATATAAGGTGTTTGGCAGGGGACAGCTCTCCTAGGACCTAACAATTCCCCACCACATGCACATTATCCCTCAAAAAAAGAGAATTGGAATTTCCTATCATTAATTCTTCTTCATATCTAATATGTCACTTGGCACCTATAAATGAAACCAACTTCATTACTTCAAATTAACTGAGTAATCAATCACTCTCTCTAGTAGCAGTCTTTACCAAAAAACTTTTGTTTTGATTTTATTACATTTTCTTATGTTTTTAATAGTTTTTGATAAAAAGCAAGGTAATTCCTCATAAAATTGTGCTTGTTTATGTAGTTTTAAATGTTCTGCTCTCAGACATTCCTTTTAATTGTCATACACATTATAAAACCCTCTTAAACATTTGTAATGTTAGAATAATAGTCATCCAAATTTCCTGTGGATTTCTGTACTTCTGCATTAAGCCATAAGAAAACTCAGCTGGACTTTATTTTGGCTGAGATTAAAGAAGGTTTCTAAAGGAAATCAAAATGGAATGATAAAAAATATTTCATCAGATGGGGGAAAATAAATATTTTTAACTGAGACTCCTTGCAGGGTGTATATATGCTACAGTTCAAATAAAAGTCAAATAAAATAAAATCTCATTACTATTTGCATGAATTAGGCCGAAGAATCTCCAATTATCCTCAGCAAAGTGTCCCTTAAAAAGATGGCCTCGATATTTAACCCATGTATACAATTTCACAATGGCATGGACAAAAACTAAAATTCAGCATTTATCAACTATTCTATCCTTAGTATGTCTACTATATATATTTAAAAAGCACCCTATCAATATTATTAATTCTATATTCAGATATTCTTTTAGGGGAGTTGTGGTGTTAAACACTGACCTGTGTTTTCTGAATTCTACATAAAGCTGTCACAATATTAAAACTTCTAAAACTGTTAAATAATAATTGGAAATGTAAAAATAATTGCCTAAACTAATACACAAATTATCTTGTCTGTTTTGTTTTCTGAGGAGCATAAATCACAGAATCTCAGGTGAGAAAGTTCCTAACAGGTCATCTCATCAAACCATCCATTCAGCATGGAATTAACTGCTGTATTTACACTCCAGTGCCAAGAAACTCATCAAGACTCCATGTACGTCATTGTGCTTTTTAAAAGCTTTAACTCACATTACAGATACCTGCAGTAGATTTTTGTTGGCCTCCTCACAGTCTATTCCTCCTTATTTTGGCATCAAGGCCCAATTCTCAATAAATACACCTTTCACTCTAATACTCGATCTGGGTAGGGCTCCACCCTGGACGCAGGCCTGTCTGATTAAAGTGCTGAGTCCCCAGCTGCCTCCCTAGCTGCCCAGCTGCAGTGATTCCTCCAACACCAGCATCTGATCTAAGCTGGGCCAATCAGAGTGAGCCTCAGGACTTGTGTGACCTACTGGCAAACACTTGCTTTGCCTGCTATTGTGCAACAAGAAGAGCCTGAGTTGGCAGACTTTATCAAGGAAAGCCTGAGAAACGAAGCTAAAAAAATGGAAGGGCTGAGATAGAGACAGAGTCATGATGACATTATTTTAGCCCCACATCCAGGCATTCCTGAGGTCAAATCAAATTCTGGACTTTCAATTTATGGAAGCCAGTAATCCCCAAACTCCTTTTTCTCCTAAGTTAGTTTGTTTTGTTTTCTCATACTTGACCCCAGAATGGAGAATGAGGGTCCTATTATGGACATTTGCATAAGAAGGAAGGTTGCACCATGTGGATAACCCCCAAATGTGGGACTGCTTGGCTGAACTGCAGCTGGATGGTAGCTGGGAAGTTTGCAGCTAGGAAGTTGGCAGTCTTTATCATGTGACGGTAAAATGGATGGCTGTTGTATCATAAGAATAGATTGTGTCCCTATCAAGGATGCATTATTGGGGGACTCAAGGGAATTTTTAAAATTCTGGAATGAGTTTTCTACTTCTTTTAGCCTTCAGTGAGGTCTTACAAGAAACTAGACAAGCTTGGGATGTAACTGTTTTGTTGAAAGTAGAGGGAGATGAAAATACAACTCTAAGAGAAAAGCTTTGTGACTTGTAGAAGCTAAGAGTCTGGTGACTCTGGTTAAACAGCAACCTCTTAAGACCTCAATAACTCCTGTCTACCAAGAAGTTAGCTTAGGTCATTTTTAAGGTATTTTCCAGCCTTAAATGTCTATAGAAATAAACTATATAAATAAATCTAAGTCATATGGAGATTGATTATTCAGAGAACAAAAATCTTCAGTTACTCTTTATGAATTTTTTTTTAGAATTTTCTTATATCTGCAGAGGATTAACTATACTATGTCCATGTGTATTTAGCAGGTATCATTTACATGTTTAAGTCACTTTAAGTTTTCTCTAGTGATGATTTCAAACACAAAGATAAATATTTCATGAGAGCTTTCCATGGTTAAAACCAAACATTTGTTTTTATTTTAAAAAAACAAAAATAGGACATCCACATGTTTCTTTTAACACTCTCCCACTGTTTCTCAAAGTACATCTTATTTTTAAAGATTCTTCATCCTTTCTTGATGATCCTAACTACCAAATGTTTTTG
>CAUYSK010074919.1:0-2500 GCA_963575035.1 Avahi laniger
TGTTTGAGCTCAGGAGTTCGAGACCAGCCTGAGCAAGAGCGAGACCCCATCTCTACTAAAAATAGAAAGAAATGATCTGGATAACTAAAAATATATAGAAAAAATTAGCTGGGCATGGTGGCACATGCCTGTGGTCCCAGCTATTCGGGAGGCTGAGGCAGAGGGATCACTTGAGCCCAGGAGTTTGAGGTTACTGTGAGCTTGGATGATGCCACGGCACACACTCTAGCCCGGGCAACAAAGTGAGACACTGCCTCAAAAAAAAAAAAAAAAAAAAAGAGAAGAGATTTATAATATTAAAAAACTCACAAAAATAGTACCTTGAATATATAAGGAGCTCCTGAAAATCAACAAGAAAAGATATTTCAATCCCAAGATGAAGATAGATCATGATGTATATAGGCAAATTATCTAAGACGCAATCTAAAAATTTACAAGATAAGGAAATTCAAATTAAAGCAACGATGAAATATCACTTGACCTATTCGATCATCGAAGTGTAGAAAGCTGGATGTCATTAAGTATGAATGGCAATGTAGGGATATGGAAACCCTCGTGACCGGGGGGAACATAGCCTGATACTGCTATTCTGCAAAGCTATCTGATGTCATGTAGATAAATTAAGTATATTCATTCCACATAAACCGGTGGTTCTGCTCTTAGGCATTTATACTAAAGACAATTCTCCTTCAGGTCCATATGAGAACATGCATGAGTGTGTTTCTCTCATTGTTATTTGTGGTGTGAGAAGTTGGAGGCAGTCTCTGGCTGCCTCTCGCTGTGACGGTGACTAGGTAAGATGCGGTGGATGTACGCCAAGGAGTGCCATGCAAAAACAGAAGGGAGAACATGCAGAAACATGACGCCAAACAAGTATGGAGGTGAAAAAGTAAGGTGTTGAATGGGATGTATAACAAACGCTATTTATGTAAATTAGGAATGCATGTAAATCTTAGATACATTGTTGGCATGCAGCAGTACCAATTTTGCTATAAACCTTCAAACAGAAAGAATGGTTGTTTGTGGTTAGAGAATGAGGGTGTGAGGGGAGGAGAGGAAATGGAGATAAATGGAATTAAATACACAACTAAAGAAGGCCAGTGACTGCTGTGGGCCAGCCACTGAGGAGGATATTTAAAGTCCTGCCACCTCAGGAAAATAAATCAGTAAAAATGAAAATGAAGGGCGTTTCACTCAGTCGACAAGAACAATTTAAAAATAATTTGTTTAGTGAAAATTGCAAGTTGTCAAAAAGTATATGGCTTGTTCCATACCATTTGCACATATAGTTTTGAGTGTATACATATGGATACATATACAGTACATATCAATCATATGCATATGTATACATTCATATAAATATATAAACATATATATAATGCATGTATATACACATATATATAATTTTGGATTATGCAAATTTTTTACCATGATCACATATTGCATTTCTTTAAAAATAATGAAAAAATAGCAAATATGGAAGTATTTAAAAATATTTGGGGAGCATTGTTTCCTATAATAGCAATTGTAATGATACTTTACTTGGCTTTAAAATCATATTTATAATGTTGTTTGAAAACAATTCAAATGATGATTTGGAGTGTGAATTGAAGTGGAATTTTGCCAAATAGATTTTGTACACTTTTTTCTTATTTTTAACAATGAAAGTTATCATCTCACACTGTTAAAATAAAATTAAAATTCTGGATCTGTTTTCTTAAAGTTTTTTTCTTTAAGCATGGCTTAAATTCATACAAATCCTCAAATCATAAGTGATTACATGGGTAAATTCTCGCAGAAATCACTCATGTAACCATCACCCAGATCAAGACATAGGACATTCCCAGCATCAAAGATGAGTACTTCTCGGTCCCATTTCAAAGGTAACCAAACTTCTAAAACCACGGATTAGTTTTTTTTTTTTTTGCAAAAAAATGTATATATCCTGGAGTCATACAGTAGGTATTCCTCTATGGCAGTTTTTTTTTCATCCTTATAATCATGTGACTCATCCATGAAACAAGATGTGCAGTTTTTTTCATTCTCATCCCTGTCTAGTGTTCCGCTACAGGAATATTCCATAACTAACTTACCATTCCTATTGATGGGCTTTTGGATCGTTTCCTGTTTGGCGCTTTTATGAATAATGCCTCTATGACATTGTTAAACATGCCTTTTGGTGCACATCTGTACCAATTTCTCATTTTTACTCTTCACACTGGTTATTGTGTCTTCTCTCTTTTGTTCTTGATCAATCTTGTCAGGATTTCATTTATTTTAAAACTATTTTCAAATATGCAACAATTGGCTGGTTTCATTCTACTCTGATTTTTATTTTATTAGTTAATGCTCTTATCATTATTATTATTCTCTGCTCTCTTAATCCTTGGACCAATGTTCTACTCTTTTTCTAACTTCTTATGATGTGTAAAAAGATTTAAAATTTTGTTTTCAGCCTTTCTTCCTTTCTGAAACCTATGCATAGGTCCAAAAGATTCCC
>CAUYSK010074919.1:7500-19931 GCA_963575035.1 Avahi laniger
AGAAAGGCATATCTGTGGAGACAAAGAGTACATCAGTGTTTGTCAGGGGACAGGGGCTGGGGTGGGATGAGAAGTGACTGCTAACGCCGCTAATGGACACAAAAAATCTTTTTGGATTGATGGAAATGTTCTAAAATTGGATTGTCATGATGGCTGCACAGCACTTTAAATTTACTAAAAAAAAGTGAATATGTCCACAAAATAAATGGGTTTTATGATTTATAATTTATCTCTCAAAAAAGTCATTGAGTGAGTGAATAAATTGATAAATAAGTACATAAATAAATAGGTAGAGAAATAAAATGAGGATGGGCAGAAACCAGTTAGGAGCCACTGTGATATCTTAGGTAAAAGGTGGTGGCTGAGACGAGGGCGGCACCCTCCATGCAGAGAATGGAATATGTCTGAGAACTATTTAAGAACTGAAATTAACAGGAAGCGGGGATAGAGTGGTCATGGGGACTTTGGTTTGTACTCCCTTCCCCAGGCACGCCATGCTGCTTGTGAGTACTCGCACACTCTGTGCTCCTTCCCACCTTTCTGTCTGTGTGTCTATTACTGGGCTCCTCGGGAGTGGCTTTTGCACAGTCATCTCCCTGGTGTGAACCTGATGGCCCTTAGAGACTCAGATCACATGTCATCTCCCCTTTAGAGCCTTCCCTGCCCCACGTCACCTCTGGTGTGTCCCCATAGCACTTTCTGCACATTGCTGTGTTAGCATTTATTGCACACCTTTGTTTCCATGTCTGTCACTCCCTGTTGAACAAACACCTGGCACTTGGGTCTTCACTTCCGTGACAGCAGCTCTGCCAGGCATGACTAGTTGCTCACAGCACTCTCCTACTGAGAACAGTGGGTACTGTGGATACCACAGTACTCAGGATACCTCTCAAAATAGTGCCTCAGGTAACCTCTTCTAACCAATTGGCATTGACACATCCATAGCATCTATTTGCCATATCGGCTCCAGACTGCAACGTCACTGATAATAGACGTAGCTTGTCTATGTGTCTCCTGCGCTAGGTAATGGGATGGACACAACAAATGGGTAAAACCCCTTTTAGCAAGATGGTTACATATATATTAATATTTATACTTGGTATGCAAAACAATTTATTCCTATCTAGTGCATCTCTTTCATGGAAATGGCTTCTGATTTTTACCGTTGGGCAACAAGAAATTTGCTGAATATCATCATAGCTTCTCTCCATTTTTTTCTTTCTAAATCCCATGTTTTGTTAAGTGTAGGCACGGTCCGTAGTCTTCCATCATAAACTACCAAACTACAATCCGTAATGGGACTTGGGGTTTACACAATAGTCTCTATATTTTAGACATTATGCCTTTGAGAGCTAAAGCTTCCTAAGTCAGGCATCAAGATAATGATTTTGCTATTTATTCCTTTGAACCAGCTACTTTGGTGACTCATTTTTCTCCCTAACCCATGCTATTATACGCTAATCCATACATAACTTCCCTTCAATGCAGATGACACAGACTGTTTACTTAGGATGATTTTGCAATATGCACATTAACAAAGACTTTGTGAGCAGGAAGAATACCAGTTATTCAACCAACTTTAAGAAAACAGCTGAGTGGTAGACCAGCTTAGCAGGGTGTTAAACATCCATTAATAATGGCAGAGTGACAAACTTGAAGGTTTTGATTTTAGTTCAGATAAGCACTTCAAATTCAGGGCTCAATCAAGTATATTTTTGGGTTTCTGTTAGAGAAAACCTGGCCTGAATATGGATGTATGTTCAGCTGCATGGATGTTATAAGGAAGATATTTTCAAAGTGTCTTATGTAATGATTACAATAATATAATAAATATTAAAATTATAAATGTCGAACTTTGTAGGAGAGTCAAGATTTCAAATATTTGAACCTGTTTTTTTCCCATGCCTGCTTTTCCCAGAGTATATTCTGACTTTTGTTTCAGAAAATACCATCATTACAGTCTGAAGCTTTTAGTCACACTTAGAAACTTTCTCCAGTTTCTTGTTCCATTCTCCTTGGCAAATTCACTATTTTCCTTCAATTTTCATCAATTCCCACATTATATGTGCCTGTGTGTCTCCTCCACCAACCTGTAAGTTCTTTCAAAACAGGGACCATGCTGTTTATCTTATATTCCATTAGCACCTCTCCATTTTAAGTGCTCAACCAATGTTAAACTAAAAATCTGTTATGGAAAACAAAAAATTATATGTTAACATTAGGATCATTTCTTCATGGTTTATGGGAAATCATGTCACTGTCAAATGGTTAATTTTCTCTAGTTTCACATAAAATCAGTTTGTTTTTCTGATACATGCTGAGTGTTGGTCATTTTGCATAGACCAACTAGCAGCCCCTCTATAAAGTAAACATTATTATTATCACCACTTATAGATAAGAAAATTGAACATGGTTAAATCACTCTTTCATCCCATGCACCCCACCGAGCAAGTGGAAGAGCTCAGGTTCAAAACATTTCAAAACAGCTAGAAGAGAATAATTCAAATGCTCCTAGTGTAAAGAAAAGATAAACATTTAAGATGAGGGGTATCCCAATCACCCTGATTGGATTATATGATTGTATTAAATTATCAAATGTACCCCCAAAATGTACACATCTAATATGTAGCAATAAAATCGAATAAAAGAAAAAAAACAGCTCTGGATCCTGAAGCCCAGAACTTTCATTTTATTTTTACTTCTATGAAGATATCTATTTTCTTGCTTCACTTTCCAAGAAGAGAAAATAAAAATTTTGTTTTGGTTTGGTTTGGTTTGTGTTTTATGCATCACTTTTTTTCCCCAAGAAAAAATTAAGCGTATTGACTGGTTGCTAAGATCAAAATTCCAGTGTTTTCTCTGTGTCTTTAATTTTGTCAATGTCACAAATGTAGTCCATCACAAATGTAGCAAATCCTGTCATCTCCACCTTTAAAATCTATCCAGAATCTCACCACTACTCATGACTTTGACTGTGACTGCACTACCTGGTCCCATCCACCAGTAACTCTCAGCTGATTGCTGCCATTCCACTGCCCCTCACCCTCCACTGCTCTGTCTCTTGCATGTTCACAGACAATTCTCAAAACAGCAGTCAGAGTGTTCTCTCAAAAAACCAAGTCAAGTCATGTCAGTCATTGCCTCTGATGCCGTGACTTCCCATCTTGCTCAAAGTAAAAGAGCAAGTCTTTCAGATGGTTCTGTGTACAATTTGCCATCCCTGTCTACATTTACCTTTCTGATGTCATCCCTTACTCCTCTGCCTAGCATGCACTCTGCCTCAGCCTCTCCTCTCTCTACCTCCAACTCATGATGTGCTCCTGCCCCAGGGTCTTTGCACTCGCCGTGGCTTCTAACTGGAATACTCTTCCCTAGGACAACTGAATGGCTTTCTTCCTCACTTCCTTCAGGTCTTTGATTAAATCTCTCCTTTTCAATGAAGCATCCTAAGTCTGTGATATTTAAAATTATTAAATTATTATACACCCCTGCTTTATTTTTCTCCATAGCACTGTGAACATCTAATGTGCTACAGATTTTGATTATCTATTTGTTTGATATCTGTCTCTACTCTGTAGAATGTGAGCCCTGTAGGGCAGAAATTTATTTTGGTTCCATTCAGAGCAGCATCTCTAGGACCTGTATCATTGCTTTGCACCTCGTAGGCATTTGATCAATATTGTGGAATCAGTAATTCTTACATATCTCCACATCTAACAGTTTCATACCTATGTCTTTCAAACTATATGAAAAATAAATTTTGACATATGTTGGAATTGTTAATTATAGCTTTAAGTAATAAAGGAGTATGGGTGATTTCCTGTGGTTGATTGGTTGATTGTCTGCTGGTGTTTGGGTAACTAAGATTTTCTTATAACCCATCCACTAGTCACTTTACAAGACTTAGAAAGAACCTCCCTCTCCACCAATTGCTTTCAACCTTCTGAGATACAGATTTGAGCTCACACAAATCCTAGTGTAGCCTTAGACTCTAATTATGGTTTTCTCAGAGACATTTACCCTCAGTGTCAGGCAAGCTCAATTTTACTATTGTAAAAATAAATTCACAATAAGGAAAAAACCAATTTCAGTTTTCCTTTAATTTCTACCAAAGGTGGGATGTAAATCTTTAAAAGAAAGTAACAAAAAGATGTTTATGTTTTTACTGTATATTACATTGCAGTAATTCAGATGCTGAATTAGTTCCTTGTGAATTTCACATAAAATTTTTCAAACTAGCCACTTTTCAGTAGATTCCAAAGTATGCATTTTTAAAACCATAAAATGAGTGATAATTTAGAATATTTCATTAAATATAAAATAATTAAGCCAAATACTAAAGAAATGCCAAAACGTAAATCCTATATGCATGTTTCTCCAAGTAAAGCTGCTGTCCGGGTCAGTAAGGATCAATTCTTTTTGTTGTTATTTAAAAATTAATTAATTTATTTGTGAATTAATTCCAGCACAAATCTATTTCACAAATATTATATTCAGCACATAATTTGCTCTAAGAGCATATAAAGCATAAAAATCCAGAATTTCAAGAATTTCAATGGTTTTACAAACTAGAAAGAAAGTCGTTTTCATTATTATTTCTCCTTTCTTGCACTAGACATCCAGTACAAAAAAATTACTGGTGCAAACTGTGAAGGCAAGGAATGGAATGAGGTGATGTCTTTAAAATAGATGTCTCGATGACCGAAACACAAGTGAAGATAGGCCACTTACAGGGTGTAAGCTTCACTCAGAAAATTGACTTATCCTCAGCAATATTGTGTAAATGAGGTTACAGGTAGATGCATTGGCACTCAGCAACCCTTATTGTATCTTCCTTTCTTTAGGATCTTTCAAAATCCTTCCTAGCCTTTCTCCATGGTGCATAGTTAATGGGGCCTCACTAAAGTGCTCTGTTCTTCCTCTGAAACACATTGTAAACATTGTAACTCTTTGGCTTAAGCAGAGGCATCATCTCCTTCAGGAAGCCTTCTTGTCTGGCCTAGGAGATGGATCTCTGCAAGTAATCCTGAGACTTCCCTTCCACACTTCCACACGTCTTTCCTTCTCCTGTTATAGCACGTATGTACCTTATAAATCATTACAACTGCGTGCTTACTTGGCCAGTTTCCCCACTAAAATTGTAAACATGGAAAAGGCTGGTATTATGGCTACCTTTCCTCCTCTGAGACACCCTGCTAGCTCAGTACTTGCATTTAAGTAGCTGTTTCATAAATATTAATTGAATAAATAAGTTGCTTCATATCAAATTATACCTTAAATATTTGATTTAGAGTATTCATCTGCAATGATTAAGGAAGTAGTTAAGGCAGTAGTTAATTTTTAATAATTCACCAATGCTTAGGTGAACAGGTTTAGACAGTTTCAAAATATCTTAGTCGAGTAGGGGGTGGGGGCAAGTTAATGCACGCCCAAGACACAAGAGGTTTCCAAAGGACTTTGCAGAAATAAGTAATCTATTTTATAATTATTGCTTGTACTGTTGCTCTCCAAAGCTCCAACAAGGTGGGCCGAAAGACCTTGAAGAGAGTTCAAATTGAGAAGAATTAAAAATATGAACCAAGAACCAGGGAAGAAGGGAAGTATGTAAAAATGTACTTGCTCAGTCTTGCTACCATTTCCTGGAGTCAGTCTTGGTTTAAAACATAATAAGCAGACCTCGGCTTGTCATACTTACTTTCTCCCAGGGGTTTGAAACTGTAATGAAAGCATTTTAACTCGGTGGTAACTGGATTAGAGTAATGCAAGAACCTGCCACCTTGGGACCTCCTGCTTGTGCCTCGGCCTGAATAAATGAGCATGGAAATTGTTTTAAACCGATGGCTGTGCAAGATCACAAGTTAGAGTAATGTTGACAGTCTCAGCTTGGAACCTGGCAAAATAGCAAAAAATGTGGAACAGGGATTGAAAACAGCTCATTTGCTGACATGAAAGCAGTGCTCAAAGGTTTAGATGTACAACCTTTGCAGGTCAATGGTGACAATATTTGCAAAGTGCCACCAGCATCTCTACTGCAAATTGAAGCAACTTAATACAAATCCTTGCTGCAAATCTAAAGCAACTTGATTTCTTTTCCAGCCTCCAGTACTCATAAGAAGCCATCAGGAGAAGTTTCTCCGACTTAAAGTGTGTGAAAGGATACTAAATCTTCCATCTCCTGGAGGCCGGATAGGAAATGAAAAGGTATAGTTGTCACATTCTGTCACAGCCGAATATCTTGAAAGTAATCCAATCAGTTTGTTCCCTTCAAAAGTAGCTGGTGTTTCACTATGTGTTTCGCCTTCATTATTTCACCGGTTTGTTGTACTCCGTCACAGAGGCAAAACATCTGTTGGCGAAGACAAGAGAAGAGAAGGAGATGCTCCATCTTCTGTATGAACATTCACAAAGAACTCCTGGTGAATTTACTGCCAGGGAAAAGTGGCAGCTTGTCAGTTTCCAATATCCCAACTATGGGGAGACACCAAATGGTTCCTGACTAAGAGCAAACAAAGTGTGCCTTTTCTACACTGTGTAACTTGCACCTTAGTGTCAAATTTGGCAAAGTGGACACAGTAGGGATGGTTCAGAAGGGACCTAAAATTAGTTTGGGTTCCCCATAATTCAGTACAACCACAGAAGTCCATCTCTGCTTCCTATAAAGCGAATTGTTTCCTGAAAAATATTCAATACGAGTCCATCTTTTCATAGATATTGAGTACAGGACGAGCAAAATAGCTCACATCATAAAGAGATCTATTTCATCAAGAACTCCAAAATACCATGTGGTTCTGTTTTCTGCCTTTAAGTAGGATAGGTAGTAGGATCTCTATTTTACATATCAAATAAGTGAGGTTCAGAGATCAGATGAGTTTTACATATGGCGAGTGGTGATATGATTCTAAACTGTAGATCAGGACTGTATCTGACTCATCTCTCCAAGAGCCAGTTCTCAGGAGAGAGTCCGGTGTGTAGTAGTAGTTGTTTCGCTTTGTAGCTGCGTGTTGAATTGGATCTTACTAGATCAATAACCAGCTTGAAAAATTCATCTTCCCATAACCCTTCGAAAAGGAGTGTCATTGTCTGCAACTACTTAAAGCATTCATTTATTTGTTTATGAGTTTGAATCTCCCCTCCTTGCATAAGGACTGTGAGACTTTCAGAATCCACACATTGCTTGACTTCAGGGAGTTTGAAGTTTCAACCAGCTTTTTCACATATTTTGGTAGAACTTGATTTTGAATTCTCCTTAATTTTAAAATTGGGATTGAAATAAGTCAAGTGCTCAATGTCAAATTGGGAAAGCATGCCAAAAAATCATCAATGTTATTCAGTTTTTAAACAGCGATGATGGCTTGCTTTTGAGTGAAATGAAAAAAAGCAAGAAAGCAACCTTAGGAGTACATGACTTCTATCCTCTTTTTATTTCTGTTTTTCCATTTTTGTGTGTGTATGTGTGTGTGTCTACATTATGTTTTTTTTCTTCCCTTTTTCACACCTCGTACACCATATCTGCCTTGTTTTCTGTAAAGAAATTAGAGGCTATGACACTAAACCTCTAAATTGAATGCATGGAACTAACCCTTAAAGATTCCCAAATATGCCAAAACAGGCAACTATTTCAAAATCATATAATGGACACAGGCAGCTGGCATATTTAGTATCTAAGGAGCAGCTTTTCCTTTTCTTTCTATTTTTTTTTTCCCTCTTCCCTCAGTATAAGCTAAAACTTTATTATAAAACCACAGATAAGTATATCAACTGCTAGGAGGCTGGCACAGCAGAATACAAGGAAATAAGAGATAAGGGAATTTGGTCAAATACAAAAAGTACTGTGGAATTTAAACCAGATGACAGCAGATAAGGCTTTCTCTGAGGTTCTATTAAAATGTAATAAATAAGAAATCCAAAAAATTTCTTTCCAACCCTAGCACTTTTGTTCCTATATTGCTCTTCCTAAATGTATAGCATCTTTATCAGTGTAGCTGGTCTCTTCACTTGCAAAAATACACTTTGTTGGGGTCATGTTAAATATATGACAGCTTCAGGTGGATGCTCTGTGAGTCTTTCAGGAAAGTTCATCATTTGAATAAATAGACTTTATTTACAGCACTTAAGGATAATTCTCTAAGGATCCCAAGGTAGCATGAGTAATGGGTCTTACTGGTATTTCATGTGCTGTCATGGAATTTAAATCAACCTAAATCAGATAGGTCTTAATAAAGTGAACCCCCTCCCCCTAAATACATTTGCATAGACTTATGTAGATCATCTCAGTGTCTTTGGCCCTTCTGACCTCAGGGAAGGGACAGAGATTGAGATCTGGACAAAAGGGGACTCTAGTGGTTCCCTGGGATGACAGCACCTCTGGGACCTGCAACTTGAGCGTGATCTGTAGCCTCAGGTGAAGTGGTCCATGGTGTCTGCTCCATCTCTAGGGGACAATAGCCCCAAGCCATAAAATGTCTCCCTGCATAATACAGAGCATCTGTCAGCCTCAGCATCCCTCAAGCTCAGTTTATATCTGTCTCGGGATGGTCTACGGAAGGAAAAGATCACCCCATTTGGATAGTAGGTATTCAAGCCATTTTATTTTATTCTATCTTTTGTTCTTATGTGATATGCATATATATACCTTTCATCTAGTTGAATTTATGTTTTAAAGCATTTATTTGTAGATAATTTCATAGCATCATAACTGTATCTCGATAGACTGAAAAAGCTTAAACCAAACCTCATATTAATATAATTCTTTCTACTAGGGTTTCTGCCAGGTTGGGCGGGGTACAATGTTAGAACAATATTATCAACTTTCAGGAATAATTTCCGTACAGTATGGCAACAGCTCCTTCCTGGGCATAGCAAATTTAGTGCCGTAACAGGTCACATTTTACTAATAGCTCTGGGTATCAAACACTAACTGAGTATAGCTATTAACAACAAGCAAAACCAGAGACCATCAGGAATAGATTATGTGGATAATTTGACATTTATAATGTCATAATATAATACATATTTAAAAGAATAATTCAAGTTTTGAATATTCTGTTACTTTGTATTATTATATGATAGATTTTCTGGGCCTAAGAAGATGCTGGTGTTCAGAAGGTGTGGAAGAATCCAGGCTTGTATGGAACATGGAAGCTGAGTGTCAAATATCCCAAAATTAACTATTAAGATGCTTAGAGAATCATTACCAACCTAGAAAATCTAACTCTGACCACTTAAGAAAAAATTGGCCACTTTTTAAACTATCAAGTTCTCTTACTGAAAATAATTTAAGATTTAGTATCAACAGAACAGTTCAACTCATTTATAAACAGGATTCTCATAAATCTTTGTGGCTTCTGTGCTATGATCCAGAATAAAAAATGAATATGAGGTTGGATAAAGGCTGAACACCTTGCTCTCCCTTTCCTACTACTCATATAAAAAAATCTGCTTCAGCATTATCTCTGAATAGTCCCATATAATTCCTTCTCACCCAATGCAAAAATATTTGATTAATAAGTAACTACAAATAAATTACCATGTGTAAGGTGTTTAGGATAGTGTCCAGCACAGAGTGCTCTTTAAGTGCTGATTATCATACATATTGTTAATTTATTATTTTTATTTGTCAATTCAGATTTCTAGATTCAAACACAATTATTAGGGTCATCTAATTTGTCAAGGCCTCCTAGTGAAGAAAGCCTAGAAAACCCAAGCCTATTGGCAGAGTACGGACATAAGTCTTTACTCTTTCTTTACTTAATTTTAAAATTTGATCATTAGTGTTAAATGTTAAAAATTATTTGTGTATTTTATATATTTACAACTTTATATTATGTGAGAAATTTTTTTTACTTAAGAAAATCCTATCACTATGAGAATTAATTTAAAAATTATTTCTTTTAATATACGGATTAATGAAACTCTGCTATAACTTGATGACATCTTCAGTTTTACTTACAGCTGTGAACCTCACTTGTGGGTGAGTTTATATGGGTGCATATGTGTGTAATTATCTGGCCAGCTTCTATGTATGTGAATCTAGAATGTCCTGTGGGCAAACTTGAGCTCTTCCTTCCTGTTTCACAAATTCTGAATACTATGCTACTCACATCTATGAGATTCTCTGTGCAAAAAAAAAAAAAAAATTAAAAGAGCAAGAGAGAGAGAAAGAGAATTTTTTTCTTAAATTTTTAGTTATGGAAAGATAAGTTGTCTAGATGCCTTTTCACATATATATATAAAAATATCATGTATTAGTCCATCTAATCTCATTCTGTGGTTATTTAAAGAGCACTTTTGGAGCCAGTTTTAGTTGTGCTGGATAAAACAAAAAATAGGTTTTGTTCTCCTTCAAAATGGAAGTATTTTTTCAAATATTTTTGGACTTGAGCATGCTTTTAACTAATTACTCAGGATAATGATATCTCAGAAAATAATGGTGTAAATATTTGTTTTTTAGATAAAAGTAGCATGAATGAACATCACCTACTTTAATTTTCAGATTTATTAATATCTACAAGGACATCCTTGTTAAGATAGTTCAAAATCTACCATGTAGTAAAATAATAATTATGGAATATATGGACAAGGATGTAATTGGTTTTAAATCTAATTAACTAGTAAATAAAAAAATTAATTTAATTTTTTTTCTTACTAACAGCATCTTTGGTTTCATATACAAATCATACCTAAAGTCTTGATCATAATCTTATTAAATATAATAGATCAATTTTTTGGTAATTGGCTTTTTACAATAGCTTTAAAAAATTAAATAGTTACCTAAAACAAATCAATTAACAAAATTTTTGTTTGCTTTTATGTCATTAAATTATCTTAATGACATAGTGGAAAGGTCAGCATCAAGCACTTGATCTATTACAAAATTGTTAAGAAATATGTCACAGAATTAGTGACATCTAGCTATTCTTTTTTACCTTAATTGCTTCCATATTTAAGTAATTCTGCATTTATTTAAAAAATTCTGTTTTAATTATAGAGGAATGTAGGTATATGATATTGTTTCATAAGACTTCTGCTCAATGAAAACTTACAATAGGCTGTTTGAGCTGCTGTCATCTCATCAGAGCTACAGACACACACACAAATGCTCATTTCATCAGGCTGTTAGATCGTCAATGGACACGTGTGTGTCTTTGTGTGTGTCACACCCTCTAAATTCAGGTGGCCTCAAGCTGTGCCATATAATTCCAGCCTCAATTAAACTTTCCAAGGTCAGCAGTGCTGCACCGGGTCAGACATAAATAAGGCAGAGGATAGTCCTAGGGTACAGCAAAGCCATATTTATTCTTTATTCACAGTTCAAGGCTATCAAATGAAGTCTCGTCGAGAGAAAAGACAGAGGAAGAAAGGAGAACTCTCAAAAGGTACTTTCCACCTAAGTGCAACCTTTGTTAAAAAAAATAAAATCAGTGTATGTATAATTCAAGACCCAGTGTATTATTGAGTGGTGTGTGTATCTTCTTTTCTTCTATGAATACAGCTTTAACCAGAGCTCAGCGGAGAATATGTTGATATGATTCCAAATCATTAATCCAGAAATCAAGAGACTCAATTTCTGATTTATTTTTTTTGTGCTACTAACCAGTAAGGTAAATTTAGATACGTATCTTATCACTCTCAGTTTCTTCTTCACAAAATCAGAAGTTCAAAGTAGATAAATCTATTGAGTTTTCAAGTTCTAAATTCTATTTGAGTCTGAATTCTGTTTAAATAGTATTAGTAAACGAAGACCTAATAACCTAAGTTAAAGACAAGAAATGATTGAGAGAATATATTTGATCATATATAAGGTACGGGGATTAGTTTTTAGAATATATGAAAAGCTCCTTTACGAGAAAAAGACAAACTTAAAAAATGTGCAAATACAATTCACAATTGCAAAGACGTGGAAACCACCCAAGTGCCAATCAATACATGAGTGGATTAATTAAATGTGGTATATGTATACCATGGAGTTTTACTCAGCCATAAAAAACAATGGTGATATAGCACCTCTTGCATTATCCTGGATAGAGCTGGAGCCCACTTTACTAAGTGAAGTATAACAAGAATGGGAAAAAAAGCACCACATGTACTCACCATTGAATTGGTATTAACTGATCAACACTTATGTCACATATAGTAATAACATTCATCAGGTGTCAGGCAGGTGGGACGGGAGAGGAGGGGATCAATATATTCACACCTAATTGGTGTGGTGCACACCGTCTGGGGAATGGACACACTTGAAGCTCTGACTCCGGTGCATCAAAGGCAATACATGTAACCTAAACATTTGTACCCCCATAATATGCTGAAATAAAAAATAAAATATATGCAATATAAAGATCGATAGTATCTGACTAGAGCGGTGGGAGTTTTCTAATGAGAAGAGGGCATAAGCTTAATGTAACGACTCTGATATCTAGCTGGCTGGTCGG